>PVKM010022544.1:0-21760 GCA_004027735.1 Carollia perspicillata
ATTTGTATTATTATTTTTCATTATTTTACGACTTTTATTGTATTAGTTTTATTTTTACTTCTCTTCATTCTGTTTAGTTTTCTTCATTTTGTGTGTGTAATTGCATGGTTTGACTGGATTTCCTTGTTCTCTCTTTCAAAGTGTATTTTTTATTCTTCTTCTTTCATTTTACTTGTGTTCCAATAGCACACTACTGTAGGTTGTGTACTGCTTATTCTTGTTATTTAAATCACATATATTCTGTCATATGATTGTTGCTTCATTACTACTGTAAATAATTGCTGTTCCATAGAATTGTAAATACTACACAACACCCCTCCTGTGTCTTAGCTCACTTCACTGTTTCTGACACTTTACTACTATTGTGGTTAACTCTATTCTTTCACTCACTACACCTATTTTCTACCCTTGACTCTCACTTTACTTTATAATCTGTTCTCCCACAAGCTCACCATTTCCTGGATCCAATTAACATTCCTTCCCCTTCTAACAAGAGTCATCTTTTTTCCACCTGTCTTAAAAGAGTCTAATTGCATGACATATAACAGGTAACAATATACTTATCCAAAGGATCTCCTAACTCTTATCTATCCATTGGTAATTTAAGTCCCATAGAACACACTCCCACTGTCTTACACCATTTTGCCTCCCCGCTCCAACTGATCACAAAGAAGAGTAAATGGGAGCTGTGAACACCAATACCTGCTGGAAGAGAAAATGCACCAAAAAAGGAACCTTCAACACATAGCAACTGAAGAAGGTGAAGGAGGGAGTGGAAGCCATGCTAACCTCATCCCAGGACTAATATGGAAATACAACTAAATGGTGGAGAAATAACCCAGAATGAACAATTGAACAAGAGTGAGAAAGAACCCTCAAAACTTCATACTAAACAAGAACCAGCTTCATCAAAACGTGTCCACACCTGCAAAGCAAAATACAAGATGTGGTAGGTGCAGTGACCCTCAGCTAACCAGCTGGAGGGAAGGACCCACCAAAGAAAGACCCAGCAACATTAAAAATCCAAAGACATACAGAGAGCCAACATAAAAAATAGCATAATAGAAGAAAGCTCAGGAGATCAAGAAGAATGAACTACTGAATCTAACAGGTCTCCTACCATAGGAGTTAACACCACAAAACCAGGAAGTCAGAACAGATAAATTTAAGAAGCTGAGGCTAACAAGAAGAGTCCCACAAACAATTTGAAGACAAAGAAACAAACCCAAATTGGAAAAAAAAAAAGGGCAAAGTCAGAAGAGGAATGCTAAATGAAATAGAGGCAAGTCAACTATCAGATACTGAGTTCAAAGCAATGGTTGTAAGGAAGCTCAATGAGCTCAAAGAGAATTACCAGAAACTACAGGGAAACTACAATGAATTCACTGCAACCTATATCAACATGAAAAAAGAAATGGAAACTATGAAAAAGGGCCAAGAGGAAATGAAGAATACAATTTCTGAACTGAAGAACACAATAGAAGGAATCAAAGGCAGGCTAGGTAAAGCAGAGGATCAAATCAGCAAGCTGGAGGACAAACTAGGAAAAAACTCCCAGAAAGACCAAGAAAAGGAAAAGAGGCTAAGAAAGAACAAGGATAGGTTAAAGGAAATGCAGGACAACATGAAGCATATAATACCCATATAATAGGGATAGCAGAAGGAGAAGAAGAGCCAGGGATACAAATCCTGTTTGAAAAAATAATGATAGAAAACTTCCCTAATTTGATGTGAGAAAAAGTCATGTAAATTCAGGAAACACAGAGTCTCTATCAAGAGAATCCAAGGAGGCCCTCTTCAAGACACATCATAATCAAAATGGGCAAATCCCAATACAAAGAGAGAATCATAAAGGCATCAAGGGAGAAGCAAGAAGAGATGTTTAAGTGATCCCTCATAAGACTAGCAGCTGATTTCTCAATGGAAACGTTCCAAGCCCAAACAGATTGGCAAGGAATATTCCAAGTAATGAAAACCAAAGCCCTATAACCAAGACTGATCTATCCAGCAAGGCTCTTAATTAAAATGCAAGGCCAAATAAGGAGTTATCCCAATGAAAAAAAGCCTCAAACAATACACCTCTTCCAAAACATGTTCTGCCAGAGGTGCTAAAGAGTCTGCTTTAAGAAAAAGGATAAAATGAGTGTGAGAAAGAGTAACACAGGTATAAAAAAATGGCAATAGATAATAGCTATTGATAATAACCTTAAACATAAATGGATTAAATGTTTAATCAAAATACATAGGGTAGCTGAATGGATGAGAAATTATGACCCACACATATGCTGCCTACAAGAAATGACTTCAGAACAAAAGAACTACACAAATTGAAAGTGAAGGGCTGGAAACAAATACTACAAGCATATGAAAAAGGAAAAAGTCAGGATAGCAATACTCACATCAGACAAAATAGATTTCAAGAAGCTGTCACAAAAAGAAACCCAGAAAGTTACTTCATAATACTCATGGAAAGAATCTATCGGGAAGACATAAATAATTGTAAATATATATACACCCAACATAGGAGCACCCAAATACATAAAGAAAACTATAGAGGACTTCAGGAAAAATATTGACAGCAAAACAATTACAGTAGGGGATTTTAACACCTGATTCTCAAAATGGATAGACCTCCCAAAGAAAACATCAACAAAAATATTGTGGCATTGAAAAATGTCCTAGATCAAATAGACATAACTGATATACATACAGAGAGACTTTAATCCCAAAGAAGCAAAACACACATTATTTTCAAATGCAAATGGAACATTTTCAAAGATAGACCACATGATAGGACACAAAACAAGCCTCAATGAATTCAAGAAAATTCAAACTGTATCAAGCATTTTCTCTGACCTCATTAGACTAAAACTAAAACCCAATTTCAAGAAAAACAAAACAAAACTCAAACTTATGGAGATTGAATAGCCTGCTATCAAACGATGAATGGGTCAAGAATGAGATTAAGGAAGAAATAAAAAGTTTATGGAAACAAATGAAAATGAACACACAACAGTCCAAAACTTATGGGACATAGTAGAGGCGCTCCTGAAAAAGAAGTTCATTTTCATGCAGACCTACATAAAAAAGATAGGAACATTTCAAAGAAACAACCCAACCCTACACCAACAAGAACTCGAGGAACAACAGCAAAGACAGCCTACAGCAAGTACAGAGAAGTAAATAAACAAAATCAGATCAGAATTAAATGACATCAAGACTAAAGAAACAATTCTGAGTATCAATAAATCCATGAGCTGTTACTTTGAAAAGATAAACAAAATCAAGAAGACTTTAAGCAGATTCATCAAGGAAAAAAAGAAAAAGAGAGAGGCCCCAAATAAACACTATCAGAAATGAAAGAGGAGAGACTACAACTGATATTACAGAAATAAAAAAAAAATTGTATGAAATTACTACAAAGAACTATATACCAAAAAAATTTTAAAACCTAGGTGAAATGGACCAATTTTTAGAAAAATATAATATTCCAACACTCAGTGAAGAAGCAGAAAGCCTGAACAAACCAATAACGGCTGACAAAATTAAAGCAGTAATGAATAAACTACTGACACACAAAAACCCTGGACCAAATGGTTTCATGGGAGAATTTTATGAAGCATTTAAGGATGAGCTAACCCTGATCCTTCACAGACTTTTCCAAAAATTCCAAGAAGATGGAAGACTCTCTAATTCTTTTTATGAAGCCAGCATCATCCTAATCCAAAAACCATATAAAGACATACAAAGAAAGAAAACTTCAAGTCAATATCACTGATGAACATAGACACTAAAATCCTCAACAAAATATTGGCAACCTGCATCCAGCAATACATTAAAAAGATCATACACCATGATCAAGTGGGATACATACCAGGGATGCAAGGATGGTACAATATTTACAAATCAGTAAATGCAGTAAATCACAATAAATCACATAAACAAAAGTAAAGACAAATTCACAAGATCATAGCAATAGATGAGGAAAAAACAATTGATAAGGTACAGCACCCATTTATGATAAAAACACTTAACAAAGTGGGAGTAGAGGGAGCATTATTCAACATAAGACAGGCCATATATGAGAGACATATAGCCAACATCTTACTCAAAGGGAAAAACTAAAAGCTTTCCCACTAACATCAGGAACAAGTCAAGGATATCCACTTTCACCACTCCTATTCAACATAGTATTAAAAATTTTAGTCACAGTGATCAAGTGATCAAAATAAAAGGCATCCAGATTGGAAGGGAAGAACAAAAGTGTCATTGTTTACAGATGACATGATAGTATACATAGAAAATACTATAGACTCCACCAAAAAACTGCTCGAACAAATAAATGAATTTGGCAAAACATCAGGTTACAAAGTCAATATTTAGATATCAAAGGTATTTTATAACAACAATGAAATATCAGAAACAGTAATCAGGAAAAATTTCCTATTTATATAGCAACAAGAAAATAAAATATTTAGGAATAAGCCTAATTAAGGACTTAAATGACTTGTACTCAGAAAACTGCACAACACTGAAGAAAGAAATTAAGGAAGATGCCAACAAGTGGAAACATATACCATACTCATGGATCAGAAGAATTATCATCATCAAAATGTCCATACTACCCAAAGCAGTTTGCAGATTCAACCCAATATCTATTAAAAAGTACCAATAGCATGTTTTATAGAACAAACACTTCAAAAATTTATATGGAACCATACATAAACAACCCCAAATATTAGCAGCAACTTTGAGAAAGAAGAGCAAAGTAGGAGGGATCAAAATACCTGATATCAAACTGTATTACAAGGCCACTGTAATCAAAGAAGACTGGTACTGACATATGAGCAGACACATTGACCAATAGAACAGAATAGAGAGCCCAGAAATAAACCGATGTCTCTAAGGTAAATTAATATTTGACAAAAGTGGATGAAGTATAAAATATAGTAAAAATATCCTCTTCAATAAATGTTGGGAGATCTGGACATCTACATGCAAACAAATAATGATCACCAACTTATTCCATACACAAAAGCAATTTCAAGGTGGATAAGCAATTTAAATATAAATCATGACATGATAAAAGTCCAAGAGGAAAATATTGGCAGGTAAATCTCCGACATTTCAAGCGGCAATATGTTCACCAATTTGTCCTCTAAAGCAAGGGACATAAGGGAAATAATAAACAAATTGGACCTTATCACATTAAAAAGCTTCTGCATGGCTGAAGGAAACAGTATTAAAATGAAAAGAGAACCAACTATATGAAAAAAACATATTTGCCAATGATACCTCAGAAAAGGGTTTGATCTCCAAAATGTATACAGAACTCACATGAGTCCACTCCAGGAAGACAAAAAACCCAATCAAAAAATGGGCAACAGATCTGAACAGACACTTTTTCAAGTAGGATATATGGAGGGCTCAGAGATATATGAAAAGATGCTCAGTATCACTACCCATCTGAGAGATGAAAATTAAAACCACAATGAAATACAACTTCACACTGCTGAGGATAGTCATCATAAACAAATCAATAAACAAGTTTTGGAGAAGATGTGGAGAAAAGGGAACCCTAGTGCAGTGTTGCTGGGAATGCAGCCACTGTGGAAAAGAGCATGGAATTTCCTGTGAAAACTGAAAATGGGATTCTCTTGTGAACCAGCCATTCCACTGATGAGATTATATCCTGAGAACCCTGAAATGCCAATCCAAAAGAACCTATGCACCCCAATGTTCATAGCAGCACAATTTACAATAGTCAAGTGCAGGAAGCAACCTAAGTGCCCATCAGTAAATGAATGGATCAAAACACTGTGGTACACTTACAGAATGTACTGCATATACTATGCAGCAGAGAGAAAGAAGAAGTCCCTACCCTTTGTGACAGCAAGAATGGAACTGGACAGCATTATGCTGAGTGAATGAAGCTCAGTAGTGAAGGAAAAGGAGCTCACCTTTAACCGGAACCCAATCAACAAGAGAATAAAGCAATCAAAATATAACCAGAGACATTGAAATTAATAACAACCTCACAATAACCAGTGGGGAGGTAGGAGAGGAAAATGGAGGGAAGGAGGGAAGAATTTTCAGGAACAACTATAAAGGATACAGGACAAAACAAGGGGGAATGGAAGCAAGGGTGGGAGGTCAGTTTTGCTGGGATAGGGAGGGAATGCTGGGGGTAAATGCAGACAACTGTAATTGAGCAACAATACAACAATTTTAAAATAATCTATTAAAATAGCAGATAAAATAGTTAATTTTAAAAATGAAAATAAATATAGTCTAAAAATAGATAAAATAATACAATAAATAAAATAATATATTTCAAAAAGTGTTCATTTTTTTCAGCAGATGGTGCTGTTGCAATGAGGCACTTTTTTTCTGGTGAAGTCATAATCTATGAATCATCAAGTCTTAACAGTGTAACATATTTCTTTTTATAAGATTTATTTACTTATTTGTAGACAGTGGAGAAGGGAGGGAGAAAAAGTAGAAAAAAGTCAGTGTGTGGTTGCCTCTCACACTCCCCTACTGAGGACCTGGTCTGCAACCCAGGCTCATGCCCTGAGTGGCAATCAAATTGGCAACTCTTAAATTTGCAGGCCCAGGCTCAGTCCACCCAGTTACACTAGCCAGGGCACATGTAACATATTTAATTTGATCACTAAATTTGAAAAATAACTACCTAAACCAAGTGATGAGAAGATTTTCTCACATAATGGAACCACTCTACTTCACATGACTCTTGGTTGGATGCACTGAGGCATGCTACCTTATGTGGTGTTTTTGTCTAAAATGCATAATCTGAATGTAATCCTGAGAAACAAAACAAACCAAAAGCAAGAAACATTCTGCTTAATAATTGGCCTGTATTCTTTAAAAATACCAGTCAGAAAGACAGCAAATGGCTGAAAATATTTGAAAATAAAATGAAAGTAAAGACTTAACAACTAAATGTCCTGCATGATCCCTGATTAAAAACTGGACTGAAAGAACAAAATTGCTATGCAGGAGACTGCCAATTATTGGAACAATTTGCACAATCTGAGTGTTGGTTACAGGTTGGATGATACTATTGTATATCAAAGTTGATTTCTTGATTTTGATAATCATACTGTGGAACTGTAAGAGAATGTGCCTGGTTCTTAGGAAATGTACCATGAAGTGTCTAGAAGGAAAAGTTTAATAAATCATGTCTTCAATTTATTCTGAAGTATTTATGTTTTTATATATTTTATATTTTTAAATACATCAAAATTAAAATTACTAAAAATGTTATGTTTTCCCAACTCTATCTCCCAACTACTAAAATATGCACACTTGTAGCTGGCCCCGCTGAAAGCCTCCCTCTTGTCAGTTTTTCAGCAATCTCATGAATTGTTCTAAGTTATTATTTCCCTTTGGGATGTCCATGTCTGTCATTTTTTTTCAGGGCCAGTCCCTGGGATATCATTTGTCTAATTACAGCATCCACGTTTTCTTACTCTTTAAATATGTTTTGTAGATTTATTTCCTATAATCAGCATATGTTGAATTTAATTAAACATGAGAACATGGTTAGAAAATATGAGCAGAATATCTAAAATCATAGAATGACAAATACCATATGATCTCACCTTTAACAGAAACCTAAACAACAAGACAAACAGGCAAGCAAAATATAACCAAAGACATTGAAATGGAAAACAGGCTGACAGTAACCAAAGGGGGGGGGGATTTCAGGGGAAAAGGGGAAGGGATCACAGAAACAAATATAAAGGACACATGGACAGAAACGAAGGGGGGTGAAAATGGGAGGGAGGTGGGGAGCACTGGGTAGGTTGAATGGGATGGAAGTAAAAGGCAGAAAACTGCATTTGAACAACAACTAAAATAAAAACAAACAAAAAAGAATATCTAAAATCATAGAATGAATGTTCAAATGTTAAAGTGCCAAAGAAATTTTAGAACTCATCATTCAAATACTGTTCCATCCACTCTCCATCCACCTTTTGGGAGATGAAGGAAAGGAAGACAGTAAATATAATAAGTTACTTGAGTTTACAAGGTCACCGGCTCACAGAACCATATAAAATACCCCCAATTTTTGTCCTGGGTCCAGTACGTTGTCCCTTACTTTGCTTCTCACACTGGTGCAAAGGACAGAAAGTCACAGAACAACTCAATGCAACTCCTGATTTATGACAAGAAATTTAAAATATTAAATACTAAAACAAGCATATGCAAAGTTTTCCAACTTAAAAAAAAAGATGCTTAAAAATTCACACTCACTAAAGCTGCTTGAGACTGTATCCTCAGGTACCTAAAAAATGGAAGAACATTGTTCTCTGAACTAAAAGTCACCAGTTAGTAATGCTGAAAGACTCTTCAACAACATCACCAAACAATGGAATGTGGGTTCAGCAGATGACTCAATCTGCAGCACCCTCCTGTGTTGGGAACTGCCATGCCTTGTTTCAGGAGCTGTAAACCCCCACATGGTTAAGGCTGAGTGAGGAACCTCCTGACCATAAGCCACTAAGGAGACAGAGCTTATCTCTCTGGAAGGTGCGCGGTTTCTGCTCCTTTTTTCATAACTGGCCACCAATGCTTGATCAGTTAGCCTGACGGGTAAGATTCCCCAAATGGGGAGAGACCTAGGACAGGCATGATCATGTGGAGTCCCCAGGGAAAGACTTGAGGGCTATGGAGAAAAGGGGTGCTGGACCCTTGCCCCTCAGCTTTGACGAAGCCCAATTCCCCTGAGCCCTTGAGAAGTCTCTGATAATTCCTTGGCTACCTTGCCTCCTCTGCCTGACTTAAGCCTGAAATAATAACAAAGGGTGGTGCAGCCCTGTGCTGGATAGGGCGGGCTCCCCAGGCCATCAGGCCTGAAAAAAGATATGTTAATTTCTGTGACACCTGCTTTGCTAAGACTGCTCTTAGTTAAATGATAAAGACCTGATAAAGACAGTTTACTTTCCAAAGTTTCATAGCCTTTAAGCTGCCAGATCCTAAATTGGAATAAGCCCTAATGGTTCCTTATCTATCACCTAATCCTTACTGCCTGAGAATGATTAATAAGTTGTACCTGAATTCCTGCACAAGAAACCCAGTAAAACCACTGTCCAGGCAAGGGTTGGCGCACTCTCCCCATTAGAGAGTTGCCAAGCCCCTCTGAGGCACTCTCCCCCTGAGAGGGTGGCCAGGCCGCTCTGAGGCACTCCCCACTTGAGGGAGTAGCCACGCTGTCCCCTTTTCCTCCGCAGGTCTCGGTAGTCCATGTGAATTTGCCTCATGTCTCATTCATAACACTGCAGGCACTGCCAGCCACTGCCCGTGACACTCCTGTGCAGAAGAATCTTGTAAAGGCCCCACTAATTGCCACCATACCAGTGAGTGTCAGTTACAATACAAACTACCATATTGCACTTCCATGTGCTTGTGTGACCAGGAATGGAAGTAAAGGCCTCATCCAGAAAAAGTGGTTTTGTGTGTGAAATGTCAGCCATTGTCACACACACACACGCTTGAGCTCTGTCTTTCCTTGTCTGGCCTAAGGTGTTTAAAAGCTGGCAGGTTGTCTGGCCTGCCACACTGGAAATCCAAAAGAGCTTAACCTGCTAGTCTTTAGGCAAATATTTTCTCTGCTCTGCTGACTTCATGGTGAATTATTGGCCTTATATCTCTATGGTAAATTGAATCAAGCCCACGTGGGTGGCAAGGGTACCAGTGCTTTTCATCTTCAGGGGGACTTCCCACTGACCATGGCAACTATGCCTTGTCTCCTCCTTGTACCAGCTTCCCAGATGGGAAAAAACAAAATTCTTCTGTTGCCCTCAAGGTAAACCAGGGAAGAACCATGGAAGTGGGCTGCCCTGTAGGATAAATGATCTACAACCCTGGATTGAAGAAGGTTAGGGCTTTAGGCATCACATCCTTGCCCAGAGCCTACCTGTCCTTAAAAGTTTGGGTTATATGAAACAGAAAGTTGTTGGCCTCTCACTACTTCTGCAATTCTTCTTGGTCTTAATGCTGGCTTACTTATTGAGTTAGACCATCAGGCTTCCAAAGTGGAGAGACTGACATTTCACCTTATTATGCTTTTAAATTTAACTCTATGTCTAAAAAGTCCTCTTAAATTTATACTATGAAATAGCCTTACACGTACACCACATGTCTGTCCTGTTACCTCACCAGCCTCCCACACCATCTCACCCCCAGCCATTATGAAGAATATATTTTTGTTTAAAGATTTTACTTATTTATCTTTAGAGGGGAAGGGAAGGAGAGAGGGAGAGAAATATCAATGTATGGTTGCCTTTCGTGCGTCCCCTGCTGGGAACTGGCCTGCAACCCAGGCATTGCCCTGACTGGGAATTGAACTGCGATCGTCTGGTTTGCAGGCCTGCACTCAATCCACTGAGCTACACCAGCAAGGGCCCATTATGAAGATTATCTTACAATGCCAAACAAACTCTCTTTCAAGTGTTCAATAGTTTTGTTATCTTCATAAAGAGCATTTTGCTGAAACAAACACATAGTTTAGTTTTTCAGTCCAGCATCAGCAAGGTCTATTTCTAATATATCATTCCCTCAAGAACAAACTGAAATTCACATTCTAAACAGCGAACAAGGAGAATGGGTTACGTGTGTTTGCAAGACACAAATGTGGATGACAGTGTGCCTCAGGTCAGGCAATCTACAAAGCATCCACGAAACAAGAACTTGGATGCAAGTAGTTGATTTGAGAAATGATTTTGGAAATCTGAAGTGGGAAGAATGGGAAGTGAGGCAAGAAAAAAGAAAACACCAATACAGGGGGTGTTAGTATGCTACTACTCTGAGTTTCTGTGCTTTCATCCTACTGGGACAGAACATATATCAGAATGAGTAAAAATTAATTCAGCTGTCTCAATAAGAGGCTTCAAGGGAGCTGAGAATTTTATCCCAACCCTCATCTATTAGTGGCTTAGGGTTGCTCTGGGAGGAAGGGGAGGCATTTATTTTTCCTGCCCATAATCTAAAGGAGAACTTTCTGGTGGCTGGGAAGAGAGGTCAAAAAAGGTGGAAGAACAGAAAATTGCTTTGTTTAGGTTTTACTTCTGAAGGTGACAACATTCAGATTTCTCCTGACTTCCATGGCATGATATAAAATCAGCGGGATTTAAAAGGGACCACAATAGTGTTTAGATAGATGTGCTTCCAGATGCCTTCACAGAGCCTCCAAGCAACCCAGTGGTCCTAACAAAGGCATTTTTTCCCTCCATGTAATTGAGGACAAATGGAAACTAACTGGTAGTTATGTACTTGAAGAGGCCCTAAATAAAAGCAGGAAGGCTAGTACAGAGCTGAAATCCTGTGACAAGAGGGTTAAAGTTCAGATGGGAGGCCATTAACATATTGCTGGATGCCATCAGAAGGGATACTAAGTAGTGAAGGCACAAACAAGCATGAGGTTGTCCAGCCACTTCAGTAGACAAGGGCATGCAATGGGCCAGGTCCTTATTTTCTGCCCCTGGTAATTGATGTTAGACAAGCTTCCTAGAATGCAAACACAATCCCAGACAGAAGAGTAGAGGTAGTAAAGAACTGAATCAATTGAGATTATCCAGTCTTGGTTGATATTAAGTTATTTTTACTTGATAAAGTGAGGCACAATATTGGAAGTCTTAGCCACAGCAATCAGAAAAAAAAGGAAATAAAAGGCATCTAAATTGGAAAAGAGGAAACAAAACTGCCATTATTTGCAGATGACATGACACTGAATATAGAAAGCCCTATAGACTCCAACATAAAAATTGTTCAACCAAATAAATGAACTTGGCAAAAGAGCAGGATACAAAGTCAATATAAAGGAATCAAAGTTGTTGTTGTATCCCAACAATGAAACATCAGAAACAAAAATTAGGAAAAAATCCCATTTGATATAGCAACAAGAAAAATAAAATACCTAGGAACAAACTTAACCAAGGAGATAAAAGACATGTACTCAGAAAACTACACAACACTGAAGGAAAAAATCATGAAAGACACAAACAAATGGAAACATATACTGTGTTCATGGATTAGAACAATTAACATCATCAAAATGTCCATACTACCCAAAGCAGTTTACAGATTTAATGCAATACCTATTAAAGTACCAATGGCATATTTCACAGATATAGAACAAACATTTCAAAAATTTACATAGAACCATAAGTTACCCAGAATATCTGCTGCAATTTTGAGAAAGAAGAACAAAGTACTAGGAACACAATACCTAATATCAAACTGTATTACACGGCCACTGTAATCAAAGCAGCCTGGTATTGGCATAAGAACAGACGATGTAACAATGGAACAGAATAGAGAGCCCAGAAATACACCCAGGTCTCTACTGCCAATTAATATTTAACAAAGGGGTCAGCAGCATAAAATATAGTAAAAATAACCTCTTCAATAAATGGTGTTGGGAGATCAGGACAACTACACACGAAAAAATGAAAGCTGATCACTAACTTACAGCCTATACAAAAATAAATTCAAGGTGGATAAAAGATTTAACAATAAATCATGATGCCATAAAAAACCTAGAGGAAAACATTGACAGGAAAACCTCAGATATCCCATGGAGCAATATTTTCACTGATATATCCCCTAGAGCAAGGGATATAAAGGAAAGAATAAACAAATGAGATCTCGTCAAAATAAAAAGCTTCCACACAGCTAAAGAAAAAAAGTATTAAAATTAAAAGATAACCAAGAGTATTAAAATGAAAAAATAACCAAGTATATGTTTTCATGTAGGAAAACATATTTGCGCATGATACCTCAGACAAGGGACTGATCTCCAAAATATATAAAGAATTTACAAACTCCACTCTAAGAAGGCAAGCAACCCAATTAAAAATGGGCAAAAGACTTGAACAGACACTTCTCCAAGGAGGATGTACAGAGGGTCCAGAGACATGTGAAAAGATAATGACTATTGCTAGCCATCAGATAACTGCAAATTAAAACCACAATGAGATACCATTTAACACCATTGAGAATGACCATCATAACAAAGCAACAAACAAGTGTTGGAGAGGATGTGGAGAGAAGGAAACCCTAGTGCACTCTTGGTGGGATTTCAGACTAGTGCAACCACTATGGAAAACACTATGAAATTTCCTCAGAAAACTAAAAATGAGACTGCTTTTTGACCCAGCAATTCCACTACTAGGATTATATCCTCAGAACCCTGAAGCACCAATCTAAAAGAACCTATGCACCCCAATATTTATAGCAGCACAATTTACAATAGCCAAGTGCTGGAAGCAACCTAAGTGCCCATCAATAAATGAATTGATCAGAAAACTTTGGTATATCTACACACTGGAATACTACAGAGCATAAAGAAAGAGGGAGCTCCTACACTTTGTGACAGCATGTGTGGACTGGAGAGCATTATGCTAAGTGAAATAACCCTGGCAGTGAAAGACAAATACCATATGATCTGACCTTTAAGTGGATCTTAATCAACAAAATGAAGAAGCAAACAAAATGTATCCAAAGACATGGAAATTGAGAATAGTTTGACAGTAAGCAGAAGGGAGAGGGGAGTGGATAATGGGGGGGTGTGGGGTTTATAGGAACCATTATAAAGGACACATGGACAACAACAAGAAGGGTGGAGACAGAGGAAGGAGATGGGGAGGGATGGGGTAGTGAGGAGTTGTGGGGGAAAAGGCAGAAAACTACACTTGTCCAACAATAAAAAAAGAAAAAAAATGGACATCAGAAAGCAGCTAAGTTTAGCAATAGAAAAATAAGGTTTCATTTTTGGGGGGTTGACCTGGGCTTGAGCTTGAGCAGTTCATTCCTACTATACCTACCTGACATTGGCCTAGTTATCTTTTGGTTCTTAATTTAGCAGCTCAAGTACTGTTGAGGTTTTGTGTTTTGTTTGTTTGAACTTGGTTGGCAATTTAATTGGATTTCCCAACTAACAGAACCCAAGACAAGGATTTGAGTGTTAGTAGTTAATTTGGGTTTGGTCCCAGAAATCACACATACAGAACTATGGAAAAGAGACTGGGAAGAGAAGACAGAAAATTAAAGAGGGTGAATTTATCATGTTTCCATTGGTTCTCTTTAACTTAATCCTGCTGAGGAATTCTGGGAGACAGTATTGAAAATGCTTCAGAGATCAGGGACAAGGGATCAATCAGCCGCATATCCACCAATTCCCATTATGTATTGAGAGCTGCTTTGGCAAGGTAGAAATAAGCTCTTCAGCTTTTTCAGCTTTCCCCATTCATTGGCTAAAAATTTCTGGGGTGGAAATAGCTCTAAGGCAAAGAGTCCCGGGTACTTGAGGTAGGAAGCCAACAACAGCAGTACAGAAAGAGCATGTGTCAGAGGGGTGGATAGTTCACTAACTGCATCAGCACCAATAAGCTTAAGACATATTCTATCAAAAATCACAAAGCAGATATAGATTAGTCCCTAGATGTCAAGCAAGTTTACTCAAGGTGTGTCTGTGTGTGTGTTTCCTACATTCCAATTCTATCTGGCAAATAAGAAAGAAGAAATCTACACTAGGGGAGCAAATCCAAATCCACTTTGCATGGTCTCACCAAGTCATTTTATACCACCACTAGACCATGTAATCAGGTGGCAGATGCTACAATGAGAAATGATACATGGAACATGATTTAAGAAAATATAAACAGGCTATTTTTGCATTGTAAAAAGCAACACACTAGAGTTACAGAGCCATGGATTTGGTCATATACAAGGTTAATACCCACACAGGAGTATTTCCCAAGAGTAACTGAAGCCATGCTCATTGAGATTGCTTGTCAAGCTTGATATCTTCTTGCATCATTTTCTGACCATTTCTCCTTTATGCTTATGACACTAAACATAGCCTCCTATGTTTGACACTAAAGATGTATGTGTCACAGAGATGCTTGTCACTGAGCCTCAAACCCAGCTCTTTTGAGGACTGCTATATACTTCTTATCTTGCTTGATTGTTATGCAGAATATACAACTGACCCCATCTTTTTTAGAACTGTATCTTTCTTGGATTTGGGAACCTTATTATTTGCTGGCTTTCCTCTCTCTATGGCCATTCTTTAGTGACTGGGTTTCTCCACCATCTTAGCCTGATCCTAGTACTCTTCAGGATTTTGTCTTCAAGACATATCTCATTATACTCAGGTTTCTCTCTTTTCCCCCCTCATTTACACCACAAATTATAATCATTGTCCACAGACCACTGATCTTAACCTAGAGTCATGCTCCAAGCTGTCTACCAACACTTTTAACACAATCGTGACTCCCATTTGTTTTCTTGCCCTCCACATTTGCCCTAGCCTGACATATGGGGCCCTGACCTTTATCCAATTAACATGAGTGGTACATTGTTTTACATGCTTCTGTCCTTCCAGTCATCCATGCAGAACCCCCAAGTTCCATGGATTTATCACTATAAAACTTTTTAATGCACCTGCCTTAACTCAATTCTCACTTCTGTTACTGCAATAAGCTCTTAAGTCACTTCTTTCCTTTGGATTCATCTTTGTTCTAGTTCATTTTCCACGTACTTGCAGGCCCTTTCTAAAACATGATGTTAACATTCATCTCTGTCTCTCTGCCTCTGTCTCTCTCTCCCTCTCTCCCTCTTTCCCTCTCCCTCTCTCTCTCTCTCTCTTTCACACACACATGCGCGTGCACACACACACACCTTTGCACCATTGTCCCTAATGCTTTCAGTCAAATATATTCATTGTTCCCCTTGACATTGTTCTATATGCAAACCTCAGGGAAGATATCACCTGTTGCCTCCTTGGAGAAGCACTCCCATACAGACTCTTGTTCTCCAAGATTTAATTAGATGCCTCTTTTTGATGCACCCATGATGTCTTGTATCATCCTTTAAATAATCTTTACAACATTCTATTATGATTGTCTGTTTAATTGTGGTCTCATTCATGACAATAGACCATTAAGTGTCCATCTTGTTTTTCTCAACTTGTAGCATAAACTTGACACATGGCTGGGACCCCCAAAATGTTTGATGAATAAAAGGAAAAATGAATGATATCTAATAGTTCTAGGCATGAAAATGTATGGCACTTGGCAACATTCAAGTGTTCACCCCTTTTTTTCTGCATGTTTCTACTAGAACCTCCTCAAACCAGCCAAGACCTGCAGTTGACGCAGCCTCTGGCATGTCTTGCAAGCTTGCTGTGAGATTAAGAATTAGAAAAAATTCTGACATTACCTTGACTGTGGAAGACTTTACAAGTTCAAGAAAATTGATTTTTTCAGGCCTGCCTGGCTTTGCATAAAATCCTGACAGATTTCTATTCAATCTGGTTATAGATGGTTAGATTTTGGACCTTAACAATGAGGTCAATAGTTTCAATAATGAATATTTTTCTTTACTCATTTTTGCCACATGGATTCACTGTCACAGAATGGCCAGTAGATTTAGACATCATTGTTTTCTCCTAGCATTTATTTTCTTTCCTCTGTAGTTTCTGTGATTGTAAGCTGTGAGTGCATTTTTTGATGAATGGTGCAATAGCATGGTGGTAGGAAATTTGTGCCTGCTGATAACTTGTTGGTGTTTATATTTGTCAGTGATCCCTGTAATTGGAGAGCTGTATTGTCTTACAATTATGCAAAGAATAATACAAAGAAAATTATAGAAAACATGTGGGTATAACATTAGATCTAGAGCACTGAAATCTTGAAATCTTACACAACTACAATACAAATTTTCCTCCCAAATCCACTCAACAGTAGTGAATACCTAACAAAGAAGTCTCTATTTTAAAAACCAAACACAAATAAATATCTAAACTTTCAGTCTGTGAACATGACATAGTCTGCTGTAAATAATAATTCAATTAAGGCATAAATTCCAGGTTGTCATTTTTCCTGATAAAAACATTAATTAAGAGGAATAGAAATGTAACATGCTATGAGTAAAACAGATGTCTTTTATGGTTTTGGGGATCCTACCACATTTTTCTATGACTGTCTCCAGTAGGCTTTATTCAACTCAGCTTCTACTCTTCTGACACTGCTCTACCTATTGAAAAGAAGAAGGAGAAGTGGGAGGAGGGGGAGAATGTGGAGGAGGATGGAAGGGGAGGAAAACAATTTTCTTTCAGAGAAGGACCAAATTTATTTTTTAAGAAAATAATCTGACCATCAACCTTATCAAAATAAAATCTAAATATCAAGGGACTTTTTATTTGGAATAGCTTCAGCCTTTTGGGGTTTCATCACACTCCTTTGATAACACACTCCCCTATTCATACCAAGCTAGAATTTCAAAGGAACTTTTAAATAAAATGTCTTGCACTTCATTTTTTAACTTTTCTGTCTTTACCTGTAACAGGGCCAGACAGCGCAGTGTTAACAAATGACAGCAAAGCCCTCTTTCCCAGTATAACCTGCTCCCCCAACTGAAAAGTCAAATGACAAAGGGCATGCCCACTTATAGAATATCAGGAACTTCAACACATTCATGGATGAGCTGGACAAAAAGGAAAAAGAAAAAGAGTGGAATGCTGGGAAATCCATTTCCAATATAAGTTGAACTGAATGAAAGTACTTTAAAAACTGGATGAAACATGCCTAGTATTACAGAAAACAATTTGGCTGTAAGAAACATAGTTGGTATGTTTGATAGAATAGTTTTTATTTGACATTTATTACAATGATTAGTGGTCTCATAGAAATTTAGTCAAATAACACATAATCACTTCTGTTAATTTTTTTCAATGTACAGTGTCAGCCACATCCATCTAACTTCTTAAAAACACTTTTCCTTGGGAATTCCAAGGTGGCTGAAGAGTAAGTGGAGGCTACACCCACCTGCTCCTGACCCAAAACCAGATTTAATTCTAAATTATAGAGCAATCAACCCGAATAGCCAACTAAAGTTTAGTTGAATTGAAATATAATAACCAAAACTTCACAGAAAAAGCCACATAAACTGGTGAGAAAGGTGGAGATGTGAAAAGAAATAGCCCTCACACTCAAGTATGGTGGTAGCTGAGAAGCTAGATGGATATCATGTTACCAACTTGGGGATGGCACAATTAGGACTCTGACTGTTGGTGAGGCCACGTGCTTGTAGAAGTGTCTGCTGGCAGCACCCACCAATGGCTTTAATGAGCCCTCTTTTTTTCTGAGGAAAATTTCAGTGGAGACTCAGACAGTTACTAAACTGTGAGGCTTGGGGAAAAGGGCTGGTCTCTCCTCCTCAAGCACACAGCCAGTGCCTCTCCCCCCATCACTTAGTTGACCTTGTTCTACTGAGCTCAGTAGTGCAGGGGGACAAGAGCAACATGCAGAGCTAAGATTTTCAGTTTCTCTTAGGGAAGATTTTGTTTGCGAAAGAGATAGATGAGGGCTAAGTTGTGTGACTACATGGTGTGGAGACAAATCCAATCTCTCCTACCATTTCAACCCATGCTGCCCATGGAAGGAGAAAAAGAGCCTGCCCCTACACCTACAGGCTTGCGGGTACCACCTTTAGCTGGAAACTGAAGACAAGACCCAGATATGCCACTCTGCTGGATGCAGTACCATGGGGGAAAAGGAGAGTGGCTCAGAGCTGGGACATTCAAAGTGTGAGATACTTACAGACAATTGTCTAGGACCAGAATGAAGTACTTAGACCCCCTCCTCCCACTGGCTGGGATGGAATCATTCCCAAAGGTAGATTCTATTGCTATATCCCCTTGAGCTTGGGATGGCTGAGCTTATACTTGTACACGGGACAGCTGACTGCACTCAACCTGAACCTATAGTGAGCCCCTCCAGGGGGGAATTATACTTAAATACTTTGGAGGAGATCAAGTGGTTTGGTTTTGAATCAGGGACCACTTTCTCCTTACTGAGTGGCTGGCTGCATGATCCCCAAGTATAGGACCAACTAGCCCTGTCCTCCCAACCCTGGTTTCCCTGCCTTACTGATCTCTCAACCTGTGAAGGAATTTTGGGTCACAGATAGCCTGGACTCATCCTAGAGTTTTTCTTTGGAAGGCTCTGGAGAAAGACCAAGCAATCTCAGGGGAAGGCAGAATAGCTGACACGTCGAGGTAGACATCAGGAAGCTTTATTCCTTTTACAAATCTCCCTCCAGCTTTATGCTGGAAAAAGCCAACCCTTATACACAGAATGGTTTCTTCCATGCATAGCCATGTCCAATAGACATAGAAACAAATAGGTAACAGTGTGGTAGATCTAGACTGGTAGCCCAAGACCAGTTACAACATCTGACATTGACAGGTGCCTGAACCCCACCCATGTGTACCCAGAACAAACGCCGCTATTAGTGGGCTTCAGACAATACCAGAGCTCAACCTACCAAGTCACACAAGGGGCATTCCCAAAGCAGGATTTCAGCAGGCACCACAGCCTGCTGGGAACAACTTCACCTTGGAAGGCAGACCCTGAACAATGTCTCATAAACAGTGATCAAGGTTTACCCTTAGAGTCAGCCAGCCTAAAGGATTAAATATGTTCATGAAAGGGCAAATGACATTCAAGACTTGACTAAAACAAGAGGTGCGCATGACCTACCAGAAACATTCCTGGAACACAAAGCTCAGGGAGCTGCAAAATTGTGCCAATGAGTCCCGCAAGCATGATCATCATAAAGCCATCATAAAAAGTTTGGGAGTTACAGCAGATCTATCTAACATACAAAGACAAAATGGGGAGGTAGGAGAAAAGATGGCGATGGAGTAGGAGGGAGAGGATTTCACTTCCCTCTACACACAGGAGGAAAAGCTGGCTAATCCATGGAGGAACAGAGCAGACAGACAACAGTACTGCAGCGTATTTGAAAATAAGAGTCCACAAAGCTGTAGTGGACACTGGAAAACCATAAACCAGATGGTAAGAAGGATATTTCAGGACAGTAAGGTCCCGGGGACCAGCGCGGAGACCTGACGAGTTTGTAGCCCCAGACCCGGCGCCCAGAGCAGGCGCTCAGTCTACACAGACTGCTTGAAAGCTGAGGGCCTGCAAAAATCCTTGGGAGAGAGCTGGGTCACCTGGTCCCTCCCTCCCCTACAGACCAGGGTTGGAGCAACACCAGCAGAGTTCTGGTCTCAGAGAGGGAAATAAGGAGGAAGAGGCAAACGCACTGGGCTGTGATTACTTACACAGTCTGTGGGCACCAGCTCCGGAGAGCTGAGAGCCAGGCTGTGACACACACTGACCCCCATAGTCACCGGGCTGCCTGGATAATCAGGCTACATGGGGCACCAGGTTTGAGTAGGAGAAATTCATCAAACAGAGGGGCTGGGAAATCTGCTGTGACAGCCCCGAAGATGATGCCCAGCCGGGCAGAGACCCTAGGGTTAAAGGGAAAACACAGTGACTCCATCCCAGTAGCACTGGGATGGGAAGCATTTGGGCCTAAATTCTCTGGGAAAGGAAGCGTTTGGGCCCAAATTCACTGGATGAAGGCAGCCTAGCTGAGAGGGTGCCCCTGCACCCCAGCGTCTAGTGATAACCACCGGGGAAAAGTGCTCTGAAGAAAACCAGGACTCCCACACCGAAGATATTGGGGGAAGGAGTCAGACTAGCTGCTAGGACAGTGTTTGCTAGAAAGGCTAAGTAAACAACGGGAAGGAAGAAATGCCACACCAATCACTCCCCAGCCTTCTGTAGCCAGCAAGACCAAAAACAACGGTTGGCCAGTTTGAAACCAACAAGAGGTGTAGTTTTTTTGTCTGTTTTTTGTTTGTTTGTTTGTTTTTAAAGCTGTTTTTTAAAGCAATCTTTCTGTTATTATTACTTTTAAAAATTTCACTACCGTTTTACTCTCCAATTGCTTTTTCTTCTCTTCCCTTCTTTCTTGATTTCGGACTGCACACTTTATTTCAAATTTTATCTCTCCTTTCTTACTTTTCCTGCCACTTTTTTAATACCCACAAGCGAGAGAAAAACTTGGAACTGTCAAAGGACATGAAGTGGACTCAAACAGAGGGAAACCAAACAGCTAAAACAGTGAGACAAATTTCACTCAACTATTGCAGGGAAACTGCAAGTTGCTGCATATTTGGATTATTATTATTTTCTCCTTTTTTCATTATTCCTACATCTTTGATCTCAATAGTATTTTTGTATTCCCCTTCTTTCTGTATAGTCTTCTTTGCTTGGCAGCATATATTGTACCATTTGACAGGTTTCCCTTGTTCACTCTTCTACATTGTATTGCTAATTTACTATCCTTCGTGTGAATTGTGTTCCTTTAGCACACTACTCAAAGTCCTATAACCCCTGTTCAGGTTATTCAGATCACATACATTCTGGCATATGAAAGTTGCTCTAATATTATTGTAAATAACTGCTGTTCCACAAAAGTGTAAATACTTGAAAGCACCCTCCCCAGATACAAGCCCACATCACAGTCTCCTGAACTCTATTATTAGGGAGGATAACACTATTCTCTCACATGCTACACCTATGTACTACCCTTTACTCTCACCTTCACCCAGAATCTGACCTCCCACAAATTCACTGCTTTCTAGATTCAACTCACAACCCTTCTCTTCCCAATAAGAGTCTTATCTTCTTCACATCCATTCTTAAAAGTGGCCAGTTGGGTTGAGGAACACGGTTAATGCTACACGTAGCTGAAAGATCAACTATCTCTTATACTGGCTGCTACTGTAAATATCATAGAATACTCCTCTTCTGTCTTCAACCATTCTGCCTCCCCCTCCAACTGAGCACAGAAAAGAATAGATGGAAGTGGT
>PVKM010022545.1:0-21762 GCA_004027735.1 Carollia perspicillata
TGGATGTCCTTGGTCCCTGGCCTGGGGTTTATCATTCTCACGGTGTCTAGCCCTGTTACCCTTCCCCATGTGGGGAATGGGAGACTGTGGGAAATCTTGGGGCTTGCCCAGGTCCAGGGGCTGGGTGGGAGTCAGATCAGCCAGGCCTGTCTGGCTTCTGAGCCCATTGTGCGTACTCAACAACACACCAGTGGTTTTCAAACATTTTTAGTAGCAGAGTTATTTTTCCAAACTCAATTTCGGGAATGTCCTCAACCACGTGAAACTGACCCGGCCGAGGGGCTCTGCCCAGAACCGAGGCACGCTGAGCCTTCGCCCATCCCACTGCCCGTCATCCGCCCCCACAGGTGACCCAAGGCTCTTTGGAACAACAGGAAGGCACATCTGGTCTGTGTCCAGGAGCTTACAGCTCACCGAGAAGGCCTGAGTGCATCCTTCAGGGCCACCCCCACCCTTGAGGGGCTGGGCACGGCACAGACATCGAGTCCAGATGGATAGGACCAAATGGAATGGCATGTTGCAATAGCAGGTCCAGTCAGACAGTGGCTGATGCAAACAGCTTCCATTCACGTCTTTGCAGAAAATAACAGTCACGGCCTTCACTTCCACGCCTGTATCCACATGTGTTTCCCAGAGGCAGGACAGGAGCTAGGACCCCCATTTCACAGATGCACGCTTTGGCCTTCCCCGAGCCCACTGGACCTGGTGGTCTCTTCTATCCCAGCCCCTCTCCGTGTGCACCCCCCAGAGCTGTTACTTAACTGTCGCTCAGAAAACATTTTTGAGACACAGCTTGATAAAAGATGTGAGCTCCCCCATTGCAGCTTCCCTGAGGAATAATGACCTATAAATGTTAATGTGACTTTTGAAGGCTTCATTTTGTGGCCAAGTTCAAAGTCTCGGGTAGATTTGGGCTTCAGGCTGAGTCATTCTGGAATCCCCATTATAGGCCAAATCTTTTCGTGAGCATTTCAAGGGGTTTTCTCAAATTCTATAAATAGTTTAATAACGCCTGTGTAATCATCTATTTTTATCACCAGCCTTCCAGACAGTTTCAGAAGTAATGGGGCTACTTATTGAGAACAGGATTTCACAAGTCTTCGGTTTCCGATTGCTTCCAGAGCGCAGCCTGTGGGCCTGGCTCCGGGCAGTGGGATCCCAGACAGACGTTCTGCCTGGAGAAGGTGACCTGACCCTCGGAAGAGCCTAGTTCAGGCAGAACCTCTGGGGGCACACTCTGAATCTCCAGAAAGACGGATAAGCTGGGTTCTGGCCTCAGCTCCCACTTACCTCGCATGGAAAAGCCTGGACAGGACACTTGTCCACTGTACACTTTGTTGACCAGACTGCAGAAAGGGGGCATAGTAGCCCCCTCCTATTTAAGGAGGCACTCACTCCAGTTTCATCACTCCATCGCCGTGTTGACCCTGTGCAGGTCAAGTAGTCTCTTTCCACTTCACAGATGAGGACACGGAGGCACAGCCAGCAACGGGCCCTTTCATGTTTCAGTCATCTTGCTCCGGGAGCTGAGGCCATTGTGACCACACACCCCTCCCCACAGAGAGCTCTATACAATGGATTAGACCTACCTGTGGGGGGCCAGGCCCTGGGGCACACCTGCCTCCAAGCGCATGCCTACTCTGGGCTGGCTGGCCACCAGGCCGGGAGGATTCCCACTCTGCAGAGCCAACAGCTGGGCCCTCTGGCCTGGGGCAGCCTGCAGGGAAGTGCAAGGCAGAGGCAGGTAGCTATCCCACCTACACCTGGGCCTTTTCAGATAGGATGCCTGCGTGGCAGGTGTTTTGCTGGGAGAAAAGTCTCCCGAAGCAGACAGAATCAGAGACCTGAGTTCCAGCCCTACCAGCCTCACAAGGCTGGTCAGACCCCTAGACCTTGTTCTCCAGTGTGAGGGACGTGTGAGGGAAAGCCAGTGACGCTCGTGGGGAGCACCTGGGGAAAAAGTGCTGCATGAATGTGTGGTGGAGTTACAGCCACCAAAAGCAGGCAAGCAGCTGGTGAGGTCAGGGTGCAGTGCTAACATAGTTTACTGAGCACCTGGTTACTAAGAGGTGCCCCAGCTCGGTGGACTTCAGTGAGCCCCCTCACCTGTCCCTGGCAAGTGGTACCTGTTGGTGTGTTCCTGAGGCTAATCGAAGCAGGCAGTCCAGCCCTCTCTTCTTGCTCAGACTGAAAGGTAAACTTTGAGCCTCTTCTGAGTGCTTTTCAAGGCCACGGCCACAGCAGGTGCTGGCTCCCCCTTGCCCGAGAATGAGGCTTTGCGCCTGTGTAAGTGTGAGACAGAATTCCCACGGAATGGGCCCAACCTACCAGCTCGCCCCCACTGCATCCCAGTGCCTCCCCCACCCCCAGCCCCACGGATCAGCAGAGCAAGCTTACCTGACCTGATTTTGCCAACTCAGAAATATTCTGGGTGCTCACACTCTGGCAAACTTGGAAAATGTCTCCAGAATAGTCTAGATTCAACTGGAAGTGGCTGGTGGGAGTATCCAGCCACAGTGTGTTCCCTTGACCTGGAGCCAAGTGCCAAAAAGAATGCATTCTCAGCCACAGTGCCGTGAACCGTTAGTCATAGAGAATGTCCCCAGTGATTTTTTAAAAATATAAATAATAGTTAAAGAGCTGGCACTGGGGACATGGTTTTCATGGCTATTTTTAGAGCGAATTCAAGATCATCACCATAATGTCACTCTCTCTTCATTCTTTTCAGTGGGACTCAAAGGGCAGGCGTCACCCCCAGCACGTAGGGGATGGACATGAGACTCAGGAGTGTATCAGGCACGTGTGAAAGCCACACTGAGGGTCCCAGGCCAGGGTCCGTGTTTGCGGTGGGCAGCTGTAGTCTCTTTTTGTGATCTGGGGCCCCATCTGCCTTGCCACAGAATTGTTCCCATGACTTGAGTCTGGCAAATCAGATGGGAAGTTCATCTCTGGGTCCACAGTGATTGGTCTGAGGGAGGTCATGTGATGAGCAAGGCCAGTCAGAATCCTTCCCTGAGATTTGTGGGTCAGACACAGCGGTGGAGGGGTCTGTCCTCCTTTGGCTCAGGAGCCATTATGATGGGGACTGGGAGCTACTGACAGCCATCCTTGGCAGGAGAGATTCGGTCAACACGCACGAAGCCGAGATAGGCAGAGGCAGCAGTGGGGCGGGCCAGCCCTGGCATCATTCTTTGAGCCCTGTGCTCCAGCTGTGTCCTCGGACCCACCCCTTCCTCACATAAGCCAGCTCAGGCCCTGTGTGCTTAAGCTAGTTCCAGAGGGCTTCTGCCCCTCACAGCTGAGGATGCTAACAGTGTCTGGGGGCTATCAGAGTGAAGCAGTGGAGTGGGGAGGGCTTTGGCATTGCATGGGCAGGTGTCTGGGCATGGCCGGGGAGGTCAGGGACACTCAGGGAAGGGCCCAGCCTGAAGTGGAAAAGGACACGTCCAAAGGCAGGGCTCAGTGCAGGGCCCAGTGGACATCAGGACCTAAGTAAGGCAAGCAACCAATGCCATACTCAGTCCAGCCTCCAAGATGCCTTCTTCCTCCAGACAGGATGGGGAGCTGCAGCAAACTATTGCCAGAGCTAGAGTGACCTCTGGGTCAAACTCTCACTGTCCCAGAATCAAGGTACGGCTGAGTCCCCAGCGCCAGGCCTCAGGGCCCAGCAGGATTGAGCCAAGACTGGCAGCTGGGACCACGATGTGGCTGTGAGGGCCTGCTGTGAGTACAGCCTGGAGGGCGTGCCCCTCAGCTGGGGCTGCACACCTACAGGCTGCTAGGAGGAGGGGTGGCAAGGTCTGCGGCTGGCTTTGGCGGACAGATTGACTTGGGATACAATGGCCAGGAGGCCCCTGTCATTTTTTAAGCACCTACTGTGTGCCAGGTACATTGCACATGTGACTTTTTGCAGCCAAGGAAGTCTGTCTGACCTGGTCGGAGTGACGCCAAGGCCTGGGTTTTTCTTCCACGATGCTGCCCCCAGGGGGGTGCTGCTGGGCTGTCCCCAGCCCCCCAGTACCCGTCCCTCTAACATCCCATCCTGACTTTTCAAAGAAAAAGACACTTCCTGCCAGCAGTAAATAAGTGTGCTTCTCCTCCCCATGGGGGCAATGGTGGCAGCAGCCACCTCTCTGCACAGAAACAAACCAGAGTCACCAAGGGTGTGGAGTGTGGATGGGCAAAGTTCCCTTGGTCATGCATTTTAAAAGAAAGAGAAGGGAACGATGGTGGTTTGCAGGGGTCGTGGCACTGCCTGTCTACTTCAGAATACACTGGGATCCTTGCACGTAACCCTCCCCTGTCTCGGGGCAGCATCCCCCTGTTGCGGCTGCTGGCCGTCGCCGGGGCTGGGGGTGTTGTCCCCCTCTGCCTGAAGGCAGCTGTTTTTGGCTTGACCACAGGACTCGATCATGCCAGAGTTCATGTGGTTATCCAGAGCAGGAAGAATTTCCCAGAATGCCTTGAGAAACCTGAGACACTGAATGGCTTTCAGGGCTTATTGATGTGGCCAGTGCAGGAAATAGCAGTACGTCAATAAATAGTTTTAGGCAGGAAACGGGGCTTAAATGGTAGCCTTAAAGTTTGGGGAACGGCACTAGGGGTTGCTGGGAGGGAGCCTGCCAGTCAGATGAGGAGCTGGAGCCAAATACCAGACTTTGAAATGGTTGCCACCAAGCTGAGGCCCCTCTCTGGTTCTGGATGCAGGAGACTGTGTTTGAGGCAGCGCTGGGGGCCCAAGGGACGGCGCGTTTCAGTTGGCAGAAAAGAGCTTGTTGCAGAGGAAGAGCTGGCAACCTACAATGTGTGTGCCCAGAGGAGACACATAGGCTGGGTTTTGGTGGCCTCTAGGATGGCATGTCCACAACACGTTTTGCCACTCTTTTAGGGAGAATCTGCTCTAGTTGGCAGGTCACTCTCCAAGAGTTCCGCTGTCCTAATTTAAAAAAAAACAAACCTAAACTAAGGAAAAGGGTCACAGCCTGCCAATTTCTTTTTAACTAGCTGTTTTTCTGATTATAAAAAATGTCCACAGAAAAGTAAAGAAATTCAGAAAATAGTAAAAAGTTAAAACGTAAAGGTCACCCGTAATTCCACTATTAAGAAATAATTGCTGTTAATACTGGATATGCCTCATCTTTTTAAAAAAATGTATTCAAGGGTAAGATTATGTAATACATACAATTTTGCTTTTTTTTTTAACTTAGCATTATATAGCCATTTTTTCCATGCTATTATAAACTTTTCACAGATCTAATTTTTAATGGGTGCATGAATCATCACGTAATCATTCCCCTATTGTTGGATGCTTAGGTTGAATTATTGTGTGCATTAAGCTTATTTTTCCTGTTATTTTTAATTATTTCCTTATGGTAATTATCCAGAGGTGCAATTACTGGGTCAAACAATAACAACACTCTTTAAAAAGCTTACTTTAAGTTTTTCAGGAAAGCGAGACCCATTTACACTCCCCATACGTGAGAGTTCCTGTTTCACGGCATCCTCACCAGCACTGACAGTTAGCATCTTTCGGTTTTGATAATACAGCCTGGGCGGGGGTGGGCGATGGTGTTTTCATTCATTTGATTGCTACTGAGATTTAATTAGTTTGTTTTCATATATTTATCAGCAACTTATGTTTTGACACATGAATTACCTTTTAATGCCCTTTACCCTTACCCTTTGTCACACTTATTGCAGATACTTTCCCCAGAATATTAATTACCTTCTAAAAGTGTTTATAATATGTTGATGCTTTCCTCTGTTGTGTTAACGTAGAAAGCCCTTCTCCATCCAGATACTTGATAAATACTCAATTTAATTTTATTCAAGTTCTTACCATGTCTTTTTTTTTTAACATGTACCTCTTTATCCCATGTGGAATTAATCTGAGGACCCAGTGTGAAGGGAGGCTCTAAATTACCCACCTCCCCCCACCCCAGCCCCGCTTAGACAGCTGTCCCCGTACCAGTGCTGTAGTGACTAATGCTTCCTTCGCCACTGATTTGCGGTTCTTCTGGGACCACGGCGTAAACCCTGATGAAGGCCCAATTTGTTTCTAGGCTCCCTGATCTAGCTGTCCATCCCTGCGTCAGCCCCACAGTCTCGTGAATCTTAAAGCTTTCGGGCGGGTGGAAAGTAACATGGTTCTTTACAACTTTGTTTTGCTTTGTTTTTAGCTGTCTCTGCTGTGGTTCTTTCAAGTTGCTTTTAGAATTATTGTTTTCAAGTCTCCCTTCCCCTTTCCCCTCCAAAGTTCCCATTGGAATGTGGAGTGCAAATTAGCGTTGAACCTGTGAATCATTTTAAGAGTTGCCACCTTCAGCGGGGGAGGGGTGGCGAGAAAATACGGACTACTGTAATTGAACAACAATAAAATAATTTAAATTTTAAAAATCACGAAAAAATAAAAAGGTCTTATCCAAGGTAAAAAAAAAAAGGAATTATCACCCTCACAATGCTGCCTACCCATTAAGAAATACTGTCTCTTTCTTCACTTATTTGAGACGTTCTGTGAAATCGCTCAGCTCAGTTTTGCAATTTTCTTCATAGAAATCTTGTGCATTTCTTAATGTCACTTAAGAACTCATATTGCTTTACTAATGAGCCTTTGTGCATTAAAATATCTCCCTGATTAATCCTATCATAGAAAAGCTGTTAATGTTTGTGTATTAATTTTGTATTTAAACACTATTATTAATTAATTAGTTAGTTCCCAAACTCCATTATTAATTCTCATCTGTATTAGAGAATTCTCTTGGGTTTTGCTTATACGTAATCGTGTTAAATCATTTTATCTCCTTCCTTCCAAGGGTCATGTATATTTCTCCTGTTTCTTAATCAGGCCTATTGATGTAGTATATTACTTTTATAGATTTCCTGATACTAAATCATCCTTGCCTTTTTCAGATGAAATCTCCTTGATTATAGTGGATCTATTTGTTAGCATTTCATTTAGAACTTTCATATCTGTTCGCATTAGAGAAATTAGCCATAGACTTTCTTATTTGTAATTTATTATCATTATGAGATTTTGCCAATAGAAAACAGGAAAAGTGTATCTTTTTTATATGTTCAAAATCAGTTTACATAGCAGAGCAGTTATCTAATTTTTAAAAATTTGAATCCACTCCCGAAAAAAACCCCATAACTTTAGAGTCCTCCTCATTCTTTCAGAATTTTTTGTTTTATTTTACAATCTTTAGTCTTTTCTCACTATTTCTTTTTTAGTAAAGTTTGGTTTATTTATTTATTTTAATTGTTGTTCAAGTAGTTTTCTGTCTTTTATTCCCATCCCAGCCCACCCACCCATCCCTCGCCACCTCCCTCCCAATATATATATTTTTTTTAAATCACCTATTTCATCATTCTTTCCAAAATCATCAGCATAGAGTTATAAATAGTTTTTAGTATGCTTTTTATCTACTGCATATCTGTTTCCATATTTTGTTGGCATTTCTAATTTTACTTCTATTTCATGATTTTATATATAATTTTCTTTCTCTATTTTTTTTTCTCTATTTTCTAATTAATTAATTTCTGGCTTTACTGTACTATGTCTTAAATTCAATAATATCTTTTACTTTACCCAGTACATCCAAAATTTTAACATGTAATGAATATTTTTAAAGTATTGAGCCATTTTACATTATTTTTTATACTAAGTCTTCAAAAACTAGTATCTACTTTTTAATATAGTTTTAAGATTTTATTTATTTATTTTTAGAGAGAGGGGAAGGGAGAAGGAAAGAGAGGAAAAGAAGCATCAATGTGTGGTTGCCTGTCACACATTCCCTACTGGGGACCTGGCCTGCAACCCAGGCATGTGCCCTGAATGAGATTTGAACCAGCGACCCCTTGGTTCACAGGCTGGCACTCAATCCACTGAGCTACACCAGCCTGGGCAAAAAAATTAGTATCTATTTTACACCTTACAGCACATCTCAGTTTGTATATCCACATTTTGAGCACTCAGTAGCCACACGTGACTAGTAGCTATTGGATTGGACAGCACAGGTTTAGATGATATATTTGCTTCCTTTTTTAATAGCTAAAATGGTTAAAACTATAAATTTACCTTTCGGTATAGCTTTGACCACATCCCACAAGTTTTTATAGCTTTATTTCATAAATAATCTATTATCATATATTTGATTACATCTTTATTTAATCTTTCTTTAGGAGAATATCTTTTAAACATCCAAGTAATTGACTTTTTTTTACTTTTTGAAACTCTTTATTTCACATTTTAACTTAATAAAAAACTCCATTGTAGTACATTAGGCAACTAGAAAATTGCTACCCACCCGTTTTGCATCACAATTGCAGGATAAAGACTTCCATGTAGCTACAGCCTCACAGTCAAATTCCACTTTCTTACCCTGACAGGTGTGGCTCAGTGGGATGGGAATCTTCCCAGAAAGCGAAGGGTCACCGGTTCAATTTCCAGGTGGGGCACGTGCCTACGTTGCAGGTTCGGTCCCTGGTCAGGAGACATTGGAGGGGCAACCGATCGATGTTTCTCTCTCACATCAATGTTTCTCTCCTCCTCTTTCCCCCTCCCTTCCCCTATCTCTGAAAATAAATAGATAGATAGATAGATAGATAGATAGATAGATAGATAGATAGATAGATAGATATTTTTGATTCTACGTATTACTTTTTTTAGACTATAAAACACGGTTCTACAGTTAAACTTAAATCCTTTGACAGTCAGGGTTACCTGCCCCATGGAATGTCTCAGGATGCTTTAGAAGAGAGTAACAGTGTTGTGTAGAGTGAAAAATCTCATTGCCATGCTGTGAAAACCCAGAAAACACATTCTAAATTGATGGTTCCAGGCAAGGAGAGAACACTGAGTGGCCAGAGGAAATGATATTTTTAATTATGGCCCATTAGATACTATCTGGCATTCAACTAGTTCAGGTAAGACTTCTATGGACTGCTAGTAACCTCTGGTCACAAGTCTTTTCTAGGCTAGAAAGGAAGCCAAGGGAACTTGACTCCCTGTTTCCCTGACAGCAAGTGGTATACTTTTTGAAGTATGAATTCTAGGCATTCCAAACATTATATATAAAGAAACATTTAAAATGTAGTTCTTCCTAAAAGGTTATATTTGCTGCTTAAACTTTTAGTTAAAATGAAAGGCAGCAGGTTGTAACACAGTTTAACAGCGCACACACACAAAGAAAGCCAAGGGCAAAATTTAACATAAAGCATGTATTGTCCTTTTTTGGTTCTTAAGACATATAGCCCCAAAATAGCACACTCGTAGTTACTTTTCTAAGTAAATTAAAATCAAGATTAACAAAATGTCCAATGCATGTCAAATTATAGCCACTATGAGTTAAAAATTCTGTTGGTTGTGAAACTCTTTCGCTGGCCGTTTTGGCCTAGAATTTTCAGTATAAATGAGACTAGAAATGACAGGCTGTGGGAGAAAGGGACTTTTTTTCTTGAATAGTTAAAGAGGGACATTTTTATCTAGAATGAATTATCTGAAAGATGAAAAAGAATATATAAAGTCAGGGATTACCAAAATTTGAAAATATAACAGAAATTAGAATATAAGAATAGTGCTATGTTATTGAAGATTTTAAAAGCTTTCTAAACATTTTGAAGAAGGTAAATACATAAACTATTTGGGGAAATTATTTAACTGTTAAATAAAAAATCATATATTTTTTGGCCTGGCTGGTGTGGCTCAGTGGACTGAGTGCTGGCCTGCAAACTGAAAGATGGCTAGTTTGATTCCCAGTCAGGGCACATGCCTGGGTCGTGGTCCAGGTGCCTGGGTTGCAGGCCACATCCCCAGCTGCAGGCATGCAAGAGGCAACCAATTGTTTCTCTTACACATCTATGTTTCTCTACCTGTCTTTCTCCCTCCCTTCCCATCTTTCTAAAAATAAAAAAAAAATCTTTAAAAAAATCATATATTTCTCTTTTTCCCATGCAGGTCTCTGAAGTGGTAAAGTCCTTAAATTATATGCCAATTGTATAGCTATTAAAATATATCAAGAAAAATAACATAGCCAAATACATATATGTACATGTACCTATATAGATGTATAGGCAGTGTTTTAGGGTTTTATTAGCATGTACCCTTTAGAAGGATGGTTTTATTAATGTAGTGAAATCTAGTCAAGTTGGTTAGAAAGCTATTCTCTTCAGATACAAGTTGTTAAGGAGGCTTTATTTGATCTTTCATGAAATTGCTGAGAATAGTGAACACATCTCCTTTAATATTCTTCTTTTAGAATGTGTCCTAAGAAAGGTTTGATTTAGAGAATTTCACAAGTCCACTTATAGCAATCAACTTCACCACCTTTCTGATGTGTTTATAAAATAATAATGCTCTGTCTAACTTTATTTATTTTTAAAGAAAGTGATTTCTGGGTAGACCTTAAATTGTATTTGCTAAACTTTAGGTTGTATAAATGTCCTTCTAGTCTTCCTGATTGGAAGGCAGATAAAAGCAACTAAAAAGTTCTCAAATGTAAGTAAACATTTCCAAACTGTCCAAAAAAAGTCCCATCATTGTTAACATAACGAGAATGGTTTGCGTGACATCGATGTAACCTGGCAGCCAAGGAGAGAGGACTGGAATGGGCATGGGTAAACAATGACAACTTCACTGTACTAGTCAGTGGGGGTAATAGACGCTGTTGAGTGACTACTGTATATTGTGGGCCATCGCATTCAAAATGACTGAGCAAGTAGAGCAATGAATCTCCATCAAATTTTGCATTAAGCTTGAACATTCCTCTGCGGAAACCATTTGGATGATTCAGAAGGCTTTTGAGGATGATGCAATGAGTGCAGCGCAAATAAAAGTGTGGCACGAATGCTTCAAAGACGGTCGAGAATCTGTCGAAAGTGACCCAACGTTCTTGGAAGGCCTGCAACAAGCAGAACACCTGAGAGTGTTGAACATGTACAGCTGCAGTCACCAAAGACCAGTGACTGACAGTGCAGGAACCGAAAGCTGATCTGGGGATTCCACAAGCTACCATGTCTGAGATTTTGACTTGGGATCTTGGCATGAAACACGTCATGGCAAAACTCATTCCTCGGCTTCTGCTACCAGAGCAGAAGGAGCATCGTGCTGCAGTTGCTAATGACTTGATTCAAGCCACTGCCAATGAACCAGATTTCCTCCAGAAGGTCATAACCGGAGATGAATCACATGTGTCTATGGCTATGATCTGGAAATGAAGGCCCACTCATCCCAGTGGAAGCGGCCTGGTTCTTCATGCCCAAAGGAGGTGCAGCAAAGTCACATCAAGGTCAAGACCATGTTAACTGTGTTTTTTGATTGGAAAGGTATTGTCCATCACAAGTACACCCCTCCAGGCCGAACACTTAATAAAGAGCACTACTTCAATGTTCTTTGTCAGTTGAGAGGTGCAATATGATGAAAAACAGCTGTGGGCACCTGGTGACTGGCAGCTTCATCACAACAACGTGGCCACTTATGCTTCACGTCTCTGATAAATCACGTCTTAGATACAGCAAACCATCCAGGTAACTCAGCCCTCCTACAGTCCAGATTGGGCACACTGAAACTTCTGGTTTTTCCCAAAACTTAAATCACCTTCGAAACGGAAGAGATTTCAAACCATCGATGAGATTCAGGAGAATACAATGAGGCAGCTGATGGTGATTCCAACAAAGGATTTTGCAGGGTGTTTGGAACAGTGGAAGAGACTCTGGGAGAACTGTGTGAGGTCCCAAGGTGCCAACTCTGAAGGGGACTAAGGTATCATTGTCCTATGTACAATGTTTCTTGTATCTTGTCTCTGTTTCTCTTGTATAAATAGCTCTTTTTCATAGTGCGTGGCTGGATACTTTCTGGACAGACTTCATCTGCTAATCCATTTCTGTCCCCCAAAAAGTACAGCTCATTTTGGGTGAGAAATGGACACCTTTTGGTTAGGAAAAGAAATTAACCTATGATTAAGTATAAAAATTGCATAATTTTAAGAAGACTGGTTTAAATCAATATACAGTAGTAATTCTAACCTAGCCTTCATTCCCTGGTCTGATTGATAATTGGCTATTTTTTTAATTGTTCTTAATTCTCGGTCCAAGCATGCAACCTGTAGAATTTCTGTATTTTCAAACTCATAGTAGAATCACAACTTACAATGAGGCTAGTTTCAATGTAGTCTTGTTAATCACATTACTTAAGTGATCCGGGCCATTAATTTTTGTCAATTTAATCAGTCATAGAGCGCTAGTGCTTGTGTTTCCAATAGCTCTATTTTGAGTCTATGCTATGCAGTGTGCGATGTTTTATGTTATCTGTTATGGGTTGTATTTTTGTCAATATAAATGACCTTTTAATGTTATTTAATGATCGAAATCTTGAAAACTACTTTGACTTTACTGGTGCTTTAATTTCATTTGCCCATGATTATTTGGTCATCCATTGATTTTATCTGTCTCGTTTTCAGTTCTGCTCATGGTTGCTAGTGCTTCCTTTAGTGTTTTTAAAGGTATACTTTAATTTCAATTTCTCTGATTATCAAACTTAGGAAAGAAGCAATCACTTGTGAAAAGTCTAAATTATAAAATGCTGTGTGCTTTACGATCTTCTGTCCCTCTCCGCCCAGTATTTAGCAGTCTGTAGTAATTTAATCTTAGATTAAGTCACACTATTATGAACTTCCATTTAAATAACATTTAGAATTTAAATATCCTTTCTTTCAAGGATTATTTCTGGCTTTTGATTCAGTCTCATAACCACAATTTTAATTACTTATTTTGACTTCACTTCTGGTCCTTCTAGACCCTGATTTCCTTGAAGCAGAGTCATAAATTTTGTTGGTTGGAGCATGCATTCAAGAAAGTTTCCAAATTTTTAATTATTTTTCATTGTGGTAAGAAGAAAAAAATGTGTAACGTGAAATTTACCATCTCAACCATTTATACGTATACAGTTCAGTCATGTTAAGTATAAGTCACATTGTTATGTAACCCATCTCCAAATCTTTTTCATCTTGCCAAAAACTGAAACTTTAATCCATGGCCACCTCCTCCCACCTCCCGGTAACCCCCATTCTACTTTCTGTTTCTATGATTTTAACTACTCTAGATGCCTATTGGAATATACAGTGTTTGTCCTTTTGTGGCTGGCTTATTCACTGAGCGTCATATCCTCCTCACCCAGGCTGTATTACGTGTCAGAACTCCTTCCCTTTTCAAGGCTGAATAATATTCCGTTGTACACACCGACCACTTTTTATCATTCATCCATTGATAGACACTTGGGCTGCTTTCACCTCTTGGACCCTGCCGATAATGCTGCTGTGAACGTGGATATGCAAATATCTCTTCAAGACCCTACCTTCAGTTCTTTTGGATGTATACCCAGAAGTGAAATTGTTGGATCATATTGTGATTCTATTTTTAACTATTGAGGGCCAGCCACTCTGCTTTCCATGGCAGCTGTACCATTTAGATTTTGGTTTTTTAAGGCAAGCACGTGGGTGGGATTTTCAAAAACATTTGCTTATGTAAGATTCTTTCTCTTGCCCGCACTCATAACTAGGCGTGTCCTTTTTATCCTCAAGCAAATGAAGGTGTTGCCTCATATCTCTGAATTTTAACATCAAATGTGAAAGGAGAACAACACCACTCCTTTGTAAGAAGTCTAGGGTGTTTTCTTTCTCCTTCACAGCTATTTGTAGAATTTTTTATCTCTGACATTAAAATGACAATTCTCTGGCTAAATAAGTGTGAGCTCCCAATGGCCCTCTACCTGGAGCTCCCAATGGCTCTTAATACCTTCTCTTGTAACATAGCTATGAGCTAACATGTCTTGTCTTAGCCTAAAGCAGTGCCTGGCATGCAGTGGGGCGATAATACTTTCAAGGAGGGTAAATGGACTCATGAGTGACGCGAATTTTTCTACCATCCTCTAGGTCCCTTGCAGGCAGGGACTGGAGCTGTCTCTAGCCCAGGGCTGGGCCTCAGGCGACCACTGCTAATATGCACCTGTCAATGTTCTGATTGTCCTTCCTCTGTGAAGAGCACCATTTGGGGGTTAGCAAAGGGAGAGACTTTAGGCACGGGGAGGTGAACAGGGGAGGTGATCTCTGGGAAAGTGTCCTCTTCCTCCCCCCATCTCAGTATTGGAGCCAGCTGAGGCAAGGCCGAGGGGCCCCCAGTCGAGGCACGCTGAAGAGCAGGTGCTGTGGCCAAAGATCACAGTGGTCCTGCTGCCCACCCTGAGGCCCAACATTCATGCTCTGGCCACGCGTCACCCACCACCTTCCTCCTTGAAAACACAGGGTTCGCCAGCTGCCCCCGACCAGCCCCTTAGACAGCAGGCCCCTCCTCAGCCCCGTTGAGACTGACCCCGCGTCTTGTTCCTCTGCAGAAGGACTTCACGGTGCGGGAGGAGCTGCAGCAGCAGGACGTGGAGCGCTGGCTGGGCTTCATCACCTTCCTGTGCGAGGTGTTCGGCACCATGCGCAGCAGCACCGGCGAGCCCTTCCGCGTGCTCGTCTGCCCCATCTACACCTGCCTCAGGGAGGTAAGACGCCCCGTGCTGAGGGTGGAGCTGCGATGTCTGAGAGGGAGACTCAGCTCAGAGGCGCCGGCAAAGCTGAGGGGTGCACAGTTGCAAAGTGATGGTCTTTGGGTAAACAGCACCACTACCTTACCCCCTTCCATTTACTAAAGCCAGGCTTTTATTTATTGAGTTTACAGAAAGGGAAGTAGCCCCCCTCCAAAGAAAGCATTTCGGACTGCTGGAATTCATAATCAAGACCACTGCCTGCCTGCAGGAGGCGTTATTTTAATGAAGGGATCTTTGGATTGGATTGCTTTATTGTTGAATTTTATATATATATATATTCTTTTTTTAAAGATTTGGTTCTAAATGTCATCTGAAAAAGAAATAAGAACAACCAAGAAACATTTGAGAAGCAAGGAATCAGTGGGGTACTTGTCCTACCAGGCACGATAACCCACTCTGGGAGGTCACACTGGCTGCCCTCCTGGACAGAACTGGGAGGGACAAATGTGGAAGTCGGGAGCTCACAGGTGGGGCCGGGGACACAGCTGAGTGAGTGAGTGAGTGAGGAGGGCTGTCTGCGCTCCTGGTATGTTTCCGCGTGCCAGCAGACCCTGCCGCCGTGAGCGATGCAGAAGGGTGAAAGCACTGTGGGCTCCTGGGGTGCCAGCCCGGTGGCACCATTGTCTGGGATAGGGGACGGCTCTGGAAGAGATTCGAGCGGCAGTGAAAACCAGGAGTCGGTTTTGTATGTTTGGGTGACCCGCGGGTCATCCCTTGGAGCTGTCACGTAGTTGCTCGGGTAGACGAATCTGAGGATCAGGAAGAGGCCAGCCTGGGGGCCTGGACTGAGCGTTGTGTGAAGTGTTGATGTGTACCTGGTGCTCAGGGCTGGGGACTGGACGGGGTCACCCGGGGAGAGGGTGCAGGTGGAAGAGGGGACAGGAGCCAGCAAGGAGGAGGTGGAGGAGTGACCCAGGAGGCTTGGGTCGGAGAAGGTCCCAGGGGAGCATGGGACTCTTTGCAGCACTCCACGGGAGCCGGGGTCAGCCCACACTTCCCACACGCTGTCCCCTCCCACCCCCAGCAGTGGGGCCCAGGACCTAAGGCAGAGTGGCCTCTGGGGAACCGAGCGAACCAGGAAGAAGGATAGTAGAGTGATTGAAGAGAAGGGAGGGGTCTCTGTAAACGGTTCTGAAGCAGTCGTTTGTGAGGAAGCAGGGTGCTCATTCCAGACTGCGCGGCGCCTGGGAAAGCAGAGCGCACAGCCTCTCCTGGGCACCCTGTAGGGCCGTAAGCCTCTGCTGCTCAGCACAGCCAAACATCATCTTCACACGTGCACTTGAATTCCGACTTGTTTCTCAGATTCAGACAGTGGTCTCACCCAATTTTATTTCACTGTCCAAGTGTCTTAAGCTCAGAGCGCAGCACCGAGTGAGGCTGTAGCTTTGCTCTGTGGTATCCCTTTGGGGATGATCCAAAGGCTGCCCTCTTGGAGGAAAGAGGCCAGCCCAGATGGCCTCTTGGGGGTCCCCCCATCCCTGCCTGAGTTGCCCTGAGCCCCTGACAACCGACCTTAAGGCAAAAAGCAGCACTGTTCTAGGGCAATAACCTGGATTGTCCCAACATGTTCCCTCTGTGTGACCTGGGCACCCCCAGTACTGCCGTCACCTGCTCCTCCAAGCAGGAGGCAGGGCCAAGCACTGGCCCCAGCTGCCAGGACACTTCCAGCCCCACCTGAGGTAGCGCAGATGTTCTGGTGAGATCCGGAAGGTGCCCACCTGTTTGGTGCATTCACCTCTTTGGAACAGTGTCACAAACACAAACCTCTGCCATGCTCACGGTGAACTTGAAGAGTAAGTCATCTGTGGCTTCCACCACTTTGTAGAAGAGGAAACAGGAGCCCCGTGTTCCAACCCACCTTCTTGGGGCCTCATGGTGAGGTGGTTCAAGAGCATCAGCCGTGGGTTCAAATCCTGCCTCTTCCATTGTCTAGCTGTGCCATCCTGGGGAAGATTCACCTGCCCCGAGCCTCAGTTTCTTATTTGCAAAGGGGGATCATGCTGCTTAGTCTACAGGGTTTGGGGAGGAAGATGTGGTGAGCGGAGGGTGCTGAGTGCACTAGGGCAGCTGGGTTGGAATGTGGAAGGAAATGCCGGAGGCCTTGTTCTAGGGCAGGGCGGTTCTCAGAGAGCCGGGTGTCCTCCAGTCTGCCTCAGGGCCTGGGCACACGCCCAGTCTTAAAGGGGCATGGGGGCTGAATGCCCTTCCAGGGACACACAGCCAGTCCTATGCCAGACCTGGCCCAGAGCTCCTGAAGTCCCAATCCAGAGCTCTCTCCAATAGAGAAATCCGTTTCTCTAAAACAGGACCTTAAGAAAGAGCAAGACAAAAAATTTTGCCCTGGGGATCTTATCAGTCCCTTTGGAGAGCCTCTGCCTTTCCCAGAATCCAGGAGAGAGACACCTGAATTCTTAAGAGTCAGTTGCTGCCTCCCCAGCCTCACCATACAGACATACATACTCATACCCAGTCCTGACCCAAAGCAAATGGAGCCAGCTCTAAGAAGTTTCTGGAAGCCAAAGGCACTGCTGCTGCCTCTCTCCATGCTGGAAAGGTTTAGGCTTTTCCCCTGAGGCCATGCAGGTGGCTGGTCCTAAATTAGCAGGACTCACCCTGCCCTGGAGTCCTCCCAACTGCCAGAACCGCCCCCAGGCCCACCGTTCCATCTGCCCACTAAATGACATCCAGGTCACACCCCAAGCCCTTCCAACAAGACATGGCTGGAGCTGCACCCCAAAGCCCTCCTGCTCAGTCCTGACGTACCTCCCTGCCTCCCTGCATCCAGAGCACCCATCCTTACAGCTCCCGCCTTTCCTGTCGCCTTATACTACGGCTTACAGTAATAGCTCAGTGGACAGGGTTGTCCAAAGCATGCCTTGCATTCTTTTCCCTTTTAACTCAGACAATAAATGTTATCATCCTCATTTTCCAGAGAGCAGAGAGGTCAAGCATCTTGCTCAGGGCCACACAGCCAGCAGGCAGCAGAGTCCTGTTGGAACCGAGGTCTGAGCCCTGAGCCCTGGAGCTCCTGCCCCCACCCGCCCTGCCTCCCTGCCCGGAAGCAGAGCCGCGGCTGCTCCATGCTCTTCTCAGGCAGAGCCCAGCGCAGAGATGTGGTGGAGGCCAAAGTGCTTTTTGTGGAATCGATCCTGTTTTTGCCATAAATAGCATTTGCCAATCAGAGGTGATCCTTCTTTGAGGGACAGAGAGGAATAATTTTCAATGGGTTCTTTAATTTGTTTAAGAGCCAACCGTTTCTGCCAAGATGGTTTTCAGAGTGATTGAAGAGCGTTACTGACAGCCCGAAGCTGCCAGAGTCTCCTCGCCCTCCTGTTTGCAACTGCACTGGCCTCACGGGCCCTTTTTAATTTTGTTAATGTTTTTAGATGTTTTATTGTGGTAAAAACACTGAACGTGCGATCTGTCCTCTTGACAGATTGCAAAGTATACAAAATACCGTTATCTGGAGGCACAATGCTGCACGGCTGTCTGGAATCTACTCATCTTGCATGACTGAAATTCCGTCCCCAGTGGTTAGCAGCTCCCGCCTTCCCCCTGCCCCCAAGCCTCTGGCAGCCACCATTCTGTTCTTCGCCTCTTTGAGTGTGACTGTTTTGTGGAACTATGTAGTACTCGTCCTGTGACTGGCTCGTTTCACTTAGCGTAATGTCTTCCAGACTCATGCATGTCGCTGCGTGTGTCAGAATGTCCTTCTTTGTAAAGGCTGAATAGTATTCCATTGTGCGTATGCAGCACATTTCTGAATCCATTCATTTGTCAGTGGACACTGAGCTTGTTTCCAGATCTTGTCTACTGTGAACAGTGCTGCAACGAGCATGGGAGCGCTGCTGCCTCTTCCAGATCGTGACTTCAGTTCTTCCGAATGCATACGCGGAGGAGGGGGCGTTGGCTCAGACGGTGGCTCTGTGTATGGGAGGGACCTCCCTGCCAAGTTTCCACAGCAGCTGCACCATTTTACATTCCCGCAAACGGTGTCTAGGAGTCCCGATTTCTCCACATCCTTCCCGACACCTGTTGTCTTTTGCATATACAGGAGTGGACAAAAGTGATTTTACAGTTGTGAGTACACAAAACGCTGAGTCTATTCTGGTGTTATTACTTGTCTATGAACTTGTATTTTTCCACACGAGCGACTGTAACCCTACTTTTGCCCACCACAGTGCATGCCACCCTATCTAACGTCAGGTGATACCGCTTGGTTTCGGTGGGCGTTTCCCTGGTGACTCGTGACACTGAGCATATATTCATATACCTGTTGGCTGTGTGTAGGTCTTCTTTGGGAAAATGAGATTTAAATCCATAGCCCATTTATAAAGTCTGGTGATTAGGCTTTTTGCTGTTGGGTTGTAGGTGTTCCTTATGTACAGGGTCCAGCAGAAATAAGGCCTGCTTGAGTGTGGTTGGTGGGACATGGTGGGATAATAATACGGGTGTAATACTTTATCATTTTATTTTGAACATTTCTCCTAAAACGTCACCCGGTGTGCTTGAGTGTGATATTGATATGTTACAGACTTACGTGCTTATGATTTCATAATAGAAGTTTTTGTAATAAACGAGGGGCATTATTTGTGCCGGGCCCTGTATTTTTGACAGTCAACCCCTTGTCAGATACATGGTTAGTAATATTTTTTCCCACCCTGCAGATCGTTTCCTTTGCTGGGCAGAAGCTTTTGAGCTTGATGTAGTCCCACTTGTCTAGCTCCACTTTTGTGCTTTTGGGGTCATACCCAGAAAGGCACTGCCAAGACCAATGTCATAAAGCTTTTCCCCTGGGTTTTCTTTGACGAGTTGCGGTTTCAGGTCTTATGGTGAGTCTTTAATGCGTTTTGAGTTGATGTTCGTGTGTGGTGTAAGCGTCCATTTTCGTCCTTTTGCATGTGGGTATCCAGCCTTCCAAACCTCATTCGTTGAAGAGACTTTCCCCTCCCCATTACGTTTTGTTTTGTTTTTTGGCACCTTTGTCAAAGGTCTGTTGGCCACACAGACATGGATTTATTTCTGGACTCTCAGCTCTGTCCCATTGATCTACATGCCTGCTTTAACCACCATAGCTTTATAATATATTTGGGAATCAGGAAGTGTGATGCCTCCTGATCTGTTGTTGTTGTTGTTGTTTTTATTGTTTCATGGTTGTTTGGCTATTTAGAGTCTTTTACGGTTTCATGTGAATTTTAGAATTGTTTATTTCTATTAAAAATGTCACTGGAATTTCGGTAGGGATTGCACTGAGTCTGTAGGTCCCTCTGGCTAGCACGAACATTTCAACAGGATAAGCTCTTTCAATCCAAAATCAGGAACAAGACGAGAGTGCCCACTCTCCCCACTTCCACTCGGCATGTTACAGGAAGTCCTCGCTGGAGCAGTGAGGCAGGAAAAAGACATGAAACGCTTCCAAATCAGAAAACAAGAAGTAAAATGGTCTCTGTTTACAGACGACAGGATCTTGTATAGAGAAACCTCTAAAGTCTCCACCACAAAAAACTGTTAGGGGTAATAAATGAATTTAGTAAAGTTTCAGGATACAAAAATCAACATTCAAAATCAATTGCATTTCTACACACTCATAACAAACCATCTGAACAGAAAATTAAGAAAATGATCCAATTTATGATAGCATCAAAAAGAATACAATATTTAGGGATAAACTTAACTACGAAGGTGAAAGACCTGTACACTGAAAACTACAAACTCTTGGTGGAAAATAGCAAAGATACAAACAAATGGATGGAAGACATCCCTCATGGTGTTTTTTAATAGAACCCTAAGGACCCCTTCCTCCTGGCGAGGTCCTCAGCCAAACTGTGGCTGCGAGGATTCCACACACAGGAGAACGGTAATTAGTGTTTGTTGCCCAAGCTAAGGGTTTGTTTCGTCATCTCCCATCTCAGCTGGAGCCAGCCTACCAGGGTTTGGGCCCGGCCCACCCAGCCCCATCCCCCCCTCTGTCACCTCTGTGACCCTGCGGTGATTCTGCAGCCTCCTGCCCGTTATCACCAACTGCTTCTCTCTGGGCCCCTTACTTGGAGAGCTCTGTCGAACATTCCTCTGGCAGGGGGTCCGTGAGTGGGTTTTGACCCCTTACACCTGCTCCTTTTCAGCAGCCTTCGCCCGTGCGCACTGTCTCTATACAGTCCCTCTCATTCTCGCTCTCCTGTTCCCATCGCCACAGTCCATCTCTACCGTGATTGTCATCTTCCTGCTCTCTTCTGAGTCCGCGGCCATTGCCAGAGGTCAGGAGCAGAGAAAAGGAGGAAGGGAGGGTGTGCCTCGGTCAGAAATCTCTCATCCTTCTGCAGCCCCCTCTGACCCATCAGCCTCTCCCTCTGGTTGGCTCCCTTGCTTTCCTGCCCTCCAAGCCCCAGAAGCCCCATCCACCCTTCCCTGCCCTCTGGAAAGGGCAGGTACCTCGGAGGGTTGTCTGTGCCGGGCACCCCCCAGGGATGCAACTGGCTGGGCTCTGAGAGGAGGCCGGCAGGCAGGCTGGGGAGAAGGCAGAGGGCAGCGAGTCAGGCTTCTCAGGAAATGAAATTGCTCTGTGCAACAATGAGAGCCACTTTTTTAACTTTTTGCATGAGCGTGCGTGCGTTCAATTGCTCACATTGTTTTGGCTCCAGGGGAAATCTGACATCGGAAAAGGCTGAGATGAAGTGGGTGTGGGTGGGGATCCTCTGCCATTTCACAGGGCCAGAGAGTCAAGCAGAACACTCTCCAGAGGCACCTTCCCGGTGGGACCACCCCTCCCTGCCCCAGAGTGGGAGATGGGACTGCATTCTATCACCCGGCGGGGGCCGCAGCAGGGTCCACCGTGGCCAAAATAGGCCAAGGTCGCCCAGGGCACCTATGGACACTCACTGCTGGGGGAGCAGAGATTTGAAATTATCCTCCATGCAGCCCAGACCCTCAGCCCTGCACCATCTGGAGAAGTTTTGACAAAATTACAAATTCTCAGACCTCTCCTTCAGCCAATTAAACCAAACTTTGTAGGGATGGGGTGTGTGGGGGGAGGCTATAAGCTCTCCACGTGACTGCAATGTGTAGTCAACATTGTGAAAATATGAGTAGCCAGTATCCACATCTTAGGTGCATTTAGTGAGCAGCCGCTGGTGAGCAAACAGCTGTGGGAAGGGCACAGCTGGAGGAGCCAGAGACTAGGG
>PVKM010022546.1:0-21745 GCA_004027735.1 Carollia perspicillata
TTTTTTCACACCTGTGCTAAGTTAATGATACACTGGAAAGAAAGAAGGGAGGGCAGGGTACCTAAAGGGAAGGGCTTAGTAATTAATTGCACAAAAGCATCATAAGGGGAGGGTGCGCGTAGTAAAGACAGTTGTATTTCTACTCTAACAACTTCTTCCTTCAAAATTCCAGAGTGAGTCATCCAGACAGGGGTAAACATCTCTCCGATTATACTTGGTTTTACCAAGATTTTCAAAAAGTATCATTTTTTAAAAGTTTTTGGTTAGCCATGCCTTACATGCCCTTTTAAATAGATATAAACATATATTAATTCATAACTCTGTGCTACATGTTATTAAATAATAAAGTTTAAAAAGATGAATAAATGCATATTTATGAAATAAATACCAAAAAAGAAGTATTTTCAAAAACCTGGAGGGACAGAAAATACAGGTTAAAAAATGACAACAGAACCAAGTAAACTGACAAGACTTCATACACTAACTTGTAGCAATATTTGGCAAGCACTCTTGGTGTTCACATTTGTACAGAAAACACCGAATAACTATCCTTGCAGAAATAGGCTAATGATGTGAAAATCCCTTTTGTTATCTAGTGAAGATGATAAAAATGGGCAGATGAGAATGCTGTTGAGGCTTCGTACTGTTCAGATAAAAAGAACATCTTGTAACATCAGTCATTATTTAAAGCATGCCACGGTGTTCCAAATAGATAGGATTTTGACCTTGGCAAAGACCTATGGGAAGGACAAGGCATGCTTACGGGGAATATGACGGAAGATGTGGCTGAAGCACAGAACAGCTCTGGGTGGAGGCGGACACCATCTAGGCCTGGGGCCCACCTTCGGTGAGTTCCTAAGTGGGAGTGGAGTGTCATCTGGCCATACCCTGCGCCTTGCTGTTTGGCTAATCTTCTAACTACCCCGACGTGTGACAGAAGAACAATTGCCACGGCATCCACATCACTCTTGCATTTATTAAAGACGGCACAATGAAAGAACAAAAGATTCTGAACTTCTACCCCTCTACTTAATTTTTATATGACTAGCTCCAAACTCATTTCATTAGGAAGTAAATACTGGAGATCGTTTTCCCCATCTGAAGGGGAAAACAATGGAGAGAAAGTGCTACATAAAAGTATAAAGAAAATACGTCTTTTAAAGATTTTATTTATTTATTTTTAGAGAGAAGGAAGGAAGGGAGAAAGAGAGGGAGAGAAACATCAATGTGTGGTTGCCTCTCACATGTCCCATACTGGGAACTTGGCCCGAAACCCAGGCATGAGCCCTGACTGGGAATCGAACCAGCGACCCTTCGGTTTGCAGGCCTGGGCTCAATCCACTGAGCCACACCAGCCAGGACAGAAAACACAGTTTTAAGTGTTCACAAGGTAGAAACATCAGTGCAATTCAACAGCAAACAGAAAATTACACACTGTGCGGGAGCAGTTTCAGTGCAGGGCGGCTTTACTTGTAAAAATGCATTCCCAGAACACTAAGAAGGGGGATAAAGTACCTCCTCAGAGTTTTAATACATTTCATACATCAAGCTTTGGCTGAAACTGATTTATGCAGCTTCATTTTTAATTTATTTAATAAATAAATAAATTTAATAAATAAGTAATGTCAATACCTCCCGGATGTGCCTAGCTGACTCCCTGGAGACTTCCGTATCACTAGTTAAAGCCTGAACAGCAAGGAGGAAAAGGGAGTGTGTACACTCCCTACTGTGGTGGACGTCCAGAATAAATCCTGCTTCTCCACTGTTACCTCGATTTAGCAGTCCTATTGACTAACGGTTTACCCAAAATCCTCCCGAAGGTCAGGATTCTGAGTTTTCAATATTGTATGTTGTGTAATCTAAAATGGGCTTAATTATACTAAGCTAATTATGGGAATAACACCCTCCGGCATGCCTACAGGGGCCATTTGTCATTTCCTTCTAGGAAAATTCCTGGAAAAGTAACTTTGTCTTTAGTAAGGAATATAAAATTTAAAGTATATGAAATATTCAAGTGTCATTACTTAAGCATATGTCTGAAAAATTCAGGAAAATTATAAATACCACCTTCCTTTATCATATGTATTTCATTTTTAAAAGTCCTGGGCAAGTTTACCATACTTTTGTATTTAAGATATAACAATTGTTAATTAGTATTTTTAGTACTTCAAAAGAGCATTTTATGATGTCATTATTGCTCTAAGAACTTTATTTAATATTAATTTCCAAAGAATATATTTCTAAAGGCTGTATATTCTCAAGTTCAACAAAGTAACAGGCCAAGCAGCGTGTTTCTTTAACAGCACACATGCATGTACACACAGAGAAACTTACATGTACACACACACACACACACACACACATTACGGGTGCTGTACCACGGGTGGACATTGTGACATTTTATTCTCCCAGTGCCATTAGAAAACAGGAACTACTCTTGTCTTCACTGTACAGATAAAGCTGAGGGACAAAAGTCTAAGGACTTGTAGGTCATGGTGCCAGCAAGTGGTCAGTTCTAAACTCACACCAAGCGGCCTGACTCCAGAGCCAAAGGCGAGCCTGGTGCAGTCGGTTGGTGGGGCGGACCAAGTCAACAGACCCAAACCTGTGCCGCGCGGCAGACAGGATGCCGCCAAAGGACACCAAAGCACGCTTTCGTGCGTACAAATTCACATGCGTCATATGACAGTAATTCTGGCTTTAAAAACACACAGGAATAAGGCGAGGAGGAAATATGCCAAAATGTTAACATGTACCACTCAGCAATGCGATCTGGGTTCATCTTTTCTGATACTTTTTCGGCTCTCAAATTGGACAAGAGGTATGTATCTCCTACATGATGGGACAATAAAAAGAAAACAGATGCAAAAGCCATTTGACACCCCCCAGGAAGACTCCCTCTTGCAAAGGCTGCCTTTGCTCTGGCAGTTCATGTGAGAACTCTGCAAGAAGAGGTCGCCGAGGGCAGGCTCTGGTCCAACAGTGGTTAGGAGCACTCCGACCGCACCACAGTGCGGGCAGAAGTGGGTACGTGCTGCCATTTCAACAACTGGTTCAAACAAACAAATAAGATGAAGTGAAGGAAAAGCTTTTAGTAGAAATGTTATACAGTACAACTAGGAAAGAAAGGTTTTCATCACTTACATGTGATTAATTAGACTAAAATGTGTTTCTAAAAGCTTAAACTAATAAACACATTTAGGTACATACTTAAAGACTTCCCAGGGACAAGGAGATACTATGTTTAACATGATGTATGGCTGCCTATACTTTTAAGCTAAGCATTACTTGTTCTATATTATGCCCTACACATAAAATCTTTGAAACTGAAACTTTAAATATTCCCTCTAGAACTTAAAACTTTCACTTCATCAACCTCCTACTATTAACTGCCCAGTATTGATTTTCTACTATTCAAATAAAAGGTTTTCTCTTTTTTTCCACTGTTTATGAATCTGAAACAAAAAATGGTTTCTTTATCTTGCTCACTTTTTGCCTCATGAATTATATAGAATCGCTGATTTTTTTCTGTCTATTATCTGTATGTCTGTCGTAATGTGTATATTGTGTTCAGTTACATCCCTTTAAAGATTGGCCAATCCCCAGTATTTAGCACAGCACAACCCTTAGAAAAAGAAGTGATCAAAAAGGACAGTAGCAATCTTGTTACATTTCAGGGCTTTTTTCCTCATATAAAAGATTTTCAATTTCTAGGAAATCACATGTGCACATGCTAAGTTCGAGCCTCTCTCTGAACCCTTGTTCTTACCAGTGTCCATTTGCCAGACGTACACAGAGCCATCTGAGCACCCCACTACCAGGTAATCATCGGAAGGCCTCCACTTAATCACTTGAATGGGGAAAAGATGACGAGATGCCAGCATAATGCATTTTTTCTCTCGCAAACTTAGGAGTCCTACTGAGTGGTCACTGGCTACAGAGCAAACGCAGTGCTGCACTCTTGCCTGAAAAGAAGAATAAACCTTAATTATATTTAGATTCCATTCAGAATAAAATGGATTCTATCCTCCAAGACTTAAACAAAAATTAAGTACACAGTCACTACTCCTGAAAACCAACCACAATATTTGGTTGTGTTGAAAATATGTTCCTTTATGTTATACATAAAACACCCAGTTCGATCATCACAACCCTTAAAAAAAAAAACTAAATTAACCCTAGATTAAGGGTGGGAAAGATGCTTTGGAAAATCTGCTGTTAAGTGTGAAGATGACCTTACTAAAATGACTGCTATATATGAGCAGGCAAAGCCGGGGGAAAAAATTGATCTGTTATTATGCGTTCTCTTTCCACAGTATGAACTTGCCTTTGTTAGCTGCCGGGGCCGCTTTTCCTGGCGCTTCTTTCTGTCTGTGACTGTCATTTAGACCCAGGCCCTCCCCTGCTCCTGTGCTCAAAAACAATACCCTCACGGTCGCGCTGCCACAGCCGTTTCTGAAGCAGCACAGACATTCTGTGTCATCAGTAGGTACGCTTCGCAGCTCCCGTCTAAAATGGCAGCAGGTGCACCACCTCCCCGACACACAGCCGCCAATTAAAATATTCTGCCGTGCCTGTTCTGCTCATCTCTAGTTTGGGTCCTTCAATTCCTTTTCAGAACAAGATGAAATATAAATAATGGAACAAAGATGGTAAAGATTTTCCACGAGCCACAGAAAACACAACCCACGACCTGGAGAATTAAAAATTAAAGTCATTCACTTTTTGAGACAATGGATAAGCAATTTAAAACTTAACTTCTTAGTGATTTACGAGATTATGCTTTTAGCTCACACTAACGTGAAACCATATGAAAACAGCTGCCTTAAAACTAGTCATTGTATACATTGTGGCTGTTCACTGAGGAAGAGGCCCACGGCTCTACACATACACCAGCTCTTCTATGGCACCCACGGGGGAGGCCTCTCCAACCTCCCCCTGCTGGGCTTCCCTGGAGCAGAACAGCCTGTTCCCTCTCAGCTAAAGAATAGCCCACTGACTGGTGTATCTCACTGAGTGAGAAATGCTGACGGATAGCATTTTTTTTAAAAAGGGAGGATGTGGCCAAATATACAATGGGAAACACAAGTTACAATTGTTTTAATACACAGAACTTCCAAGAGCCTTTAACATGTGGATGTGCCTATAATTATCTGTACAAGAAGGACACACCACCACTCATCTCCAAGTTGATGTGACTACAGTAATCTTGTAAGAGCTACGTTTTCTTTTTAATTTTTTTCTTTTCTTTTTATTGATTCCAGAGAGAGGGGAAAGGAGGAAGAGAGAGAGAGAGAGAAACATTGATGTGAGAGAGAAACATTGATCACTTGCCTGGTATACATGCCCCAACTGGGGACAAGCCACAATCCAGGCATGTGCCCTGACCAGGAATTGAACCAGTGACCTTTCGGTTTGCAGGACAACGCCCAACCAACTGAGCCACACCAGCCAGGGCAAGACCTCGTTTTTGAAGAACACACTTTTGGGAAAACTGCTATAAGTAGTTCCTTTTATGTTTTGGCTACTAAGAAACTCAGGTCTCAATTTTCTATCCATAACAGCACTAGATCTTGCACATACATTTCTGCATGTGAAGTCTCAGTGGCCTCATTTGCTTTCTCCTCTCATTTTTTTTCACCATGGTTAGCTTTATTTTAATCCTACTGAAGAATGCTTCTTTTTTAAAGCAACCTAAAATCAATTTTTGAATGAAGCAAAACATTAATAAAACAAAGATATTAAGATTTACCTAATTAACTTTTTTCTTAAATTTAGGTGTTTTAGCTTTTTGTTCTGTGTTTGTTTTATTTGTACTTTCTGTTTTATGAATGTTTTAAATGCTCTAATAAATATAGTAAGTGTTTACTAATTTTAAAAGTTAACATTCAGGTCAGAAAGATCATGTTATAAACCTTCGTTAAAACATCATCTAGGCCTTTCTTAAACAAGCATCTGTTAGGCTTACTTAGTTCATATTTCCCAATAAACATTCAACTAAAACACATAACATGATTTCTTTCTTTAAAAAGATATACTAAGGAACGGGAGGGTAGGTGACTTATGGCACACAAAAACTAGCTTTATAATTAAGCAATAAGTCAAAATGAAGTGACAAACTACAAGAAATTCATTTAAATACAGGCAATGTTAAGATAAAACAGGGTAAAATATATACCATAATAATATATGCCTGTCTTTTCAGTTATCTCACACTACATAAAACATTCGGGAGTTTCACCAGACACGCATTGCTAAGCCAAGATAATACGATGGATGCTTTGCATTTCTACAGATCACCATTACTGCTGGCTTTGTATTTATCAAATACAGCCATCATTCAACTTACAAAAAGGAATGATATGCTACATTAATGGTTAACTGCTATTTCCAATTTTGCAACAGTAATGTGCCAAAAAGTGGTCATTTAATGTATTTCTTTCATCAGAGGAAACAGAAATCCAACAGCGATCTTTTTCTTTGCGTGTGATTAACTAAAAGAATATTTCAGAGAGCCCTGGTTCTAACCTTACCAGACTGATCACTACATAAGTTATCCAAATGTCTACTCACTGTGTTGTGCACCAGAAACCAATACAACACTGTATTTGACTGAAATTGTAAAATAAAAAATTAAAGAGAATAATTCCCAAGCAGCCTTACTTTTCCATCTGTTCACACACGTCAGTCACACACTGATCTGTCCCAGCACGCACAGCACCTGTCACTAGTTCTTGTTCTGCCACTTGGACTCAAACTCTCCAAAATCTTCTTTAGAGTGAGCTCACTCTTAGTTAAAGCCATACTCCTAAACTAGCCTGCTTGCTAGCCCCACGTCCACTGTCATGTCATTAATGTTCACATACTCTCTTGTCCTTCCTTTTCAAAGAGTAGAGAAAACAGGGCATGAGTCAGGGTGAAGTTTGTTTCTCCTTTTTTTTAAAAAAAAAAGTGAATTTTTACCAATATTCTTTACCGTGTTCAGTGTTCCTCAAATTATTATCTATCGGTAGATTGCAACACCTGAGATCACAGAAGACTGACAAATACCTCTCACTGTAGTTTATCACTGCAGACATTAAACAAACAAGGAAGGAAGGATTCCCCGTTCCTATGAGAAACCTGACCTTCTGCCTCAAATCCTGTAAGTTCCCGGCCAAAACTTACTCCCTCCCCATGTATGTGCAGATGGACAATTTCAAAAATTCAAGAAAACACAATCCATCCTCATAAAAAGACTTCAAAGCTTTACGATCTCACTCTTATTAGTAAAAATAAAGGATATGCACATCAAATATTAAATAGTATCATACGATCTGCTTTAGTAAGTAGATGTAATTTTCTGAAGGGAAACAATGAACCACAATTCCAAAAATTCTAGCTTTTTGCTTCCACATGATGGATTCTCTGCAGCACATATATTTACATAAATATATTTTAAAGAAAAGTCCTGCTCTTCTTTCATATAGTGCAAATATGATGAAAATTGGCAAATGACACAATCTACCCACAAAAAAAGATCCAAAATAAAAATGATGTATTGCCCCTGTAAATGAAAAATAAGCATCTGAAGAGTTAACTTGGGCTTTACTGTAATAAGCAACAGTCTGGAAAGAGCCAAAATAATCAAAACTGAAAACAAAAAAAAATCAATATTACTAAGCCCAAGAAAGCATAGTTATTAGAGGTACTTAACTCACAAGAAAAGATGGTTCTTTGCTTTTTAAATATGGATTAAAATAAATCTAATTTTTCTTCTTTCAAGAAAACGCTAGTCCAGATCGTGTGAAGAAAACTGGCTACAGTGGAAATGGCCCAGTACAGTAAAACCTCATTAATTTGGATTCCACTAATTAATTCTGAGTTGATGGTTACCTTTGCAGGCTGTGTGGAAACAAATTAATGGTATAAACAAAGCAAATGTCTAACCCATTTAAATGTAAGATGGAAAAAGACCATTCTCAAGCACCGCTTTGGTATTAATTTTAATTCAACAATGGACAGAGTAATGGTAAATAATTCTCGGCTATCTGTTAAATGAAGGCACTTAAAAGATTTGCTAAAACACAATTAACTTGGTTTCCTCTTACCTGTACTCAAAATTACTAAAGCAGCACTTCTTAAAGAATATTTTGTAACTCCTATCTCTTCGATTTAGACTCAGCTTCCCCACAAATGAGTGGAATTATTATTATTATTATTATTATTATTATTATTATTATTACTATTATTGTATTCTGAAGACCTTGGCTATTGAACCTTTTCTTCACCGACAATGAATGATTCTATAATTTGATTAATTCCATTGTATTTCATTTCTTTTCATTTCAACTGAAAAACATTATTTAACATCAGGGCATTATAACAAAATAATGTGTAAGACATTTAAATTGTATACTTAAAATAATAAAACAAATAATGTAAATCTCATATCTTTAAATTATTTGAAAAGCATTTATGTTCCAAACTTTTTTGATCACACACCCATTCATTAAAAAGCTTTGCAATATATTCCAACTATATGTATATTTGTAAATTGTATATGTACTGTGCTAATAAATCATGTATACTATAAAACATGAACAAAAACATTATATATATTTTAAAAGGAGGCCTCAAAGTTTAAATGAACAAGTTAAAGATGAAAAGGAGCATTTTCATAAATGTCTTGCTAACAACTTTAACAACTTCATATTAGCATTACTCAATATCTCCAAGTACAATAATGTATCTTTACAAAGGTTTTATTATTGTAGTAGATGTACATGTTTTATATAATTATGATTTTTAGATACCTTCCCGCCAGATTGGTCAAACGACCATCGTTTGAACCTCATAATGTGGCTAATGAGAAGATTTAATTTTCACGGGAAGTATCTTCTGTCTCTATTTTCTCTGCCCTGGGTTAAGAATCATGTGATGCAATCTGCAGCCCCCCCACCCCGCGGCACACACGTGCTAACTAGAAGCACACCCCGGGCCAGCAGGCTGCCACTGTTCTGGCGGTGGCAGCCCTGCCCTTCCCCCAAGGTGACATGTGCCCATCTGATGCAGGAAACAAGCGAGGCACCGACGTCCTTCCATCTCGCAGATGTTCAGAAGCTAAACTTTTTAATGTGAAAAAAAATGGCATAAATAAAAGCTCTAATAATCAATTCCCTTACCCCCATTAACTGTCTCACATATTCCACTTCAGCAACCACTGGCATCAACTGACACATAAACGCCACTTAAATTTTTTGGCTGTCATGGAACAGAACTTGCACAGCATGGACTAAAAAGCATCCTATCAACTTGGCTGGCACTTTATAGGTGAAAATTAACCAAATTCATGTTCTGAACACTATTAGTTCTGCCCTAGAAGCAATATGCCTCAATTCAAAAGCTAATTAAAAGCAAAGGCTGACAATTAGCGACAGAATATTTAACCAAGTGGAAACTACTTTTTTATTTAGATGGAAACAGTAGGATGAAAGGGAGGAAGATACTGGACCAAAACCATTATTCCAAGGTTAATTAATTATTTTTCAAAGGATTCTGATTCTAAACCAAAGGAAGCCTCATTGAAGCTGCCAGTAAATAATCTTCACAGAACGTTAGTGCTGAGCAGCAGAATGCCACAAGCTATCCGAGAAGCTGACGGAGTCGGAATGCACCGCCTAGGTCATGCAACCTGACCTTAGCGTTTTACAAGACTCCACTTTCAGCCATTCCCAGAAACCCCTTATGCAACCTGCTCCTAAGCATCTGCCATGAATTACAGAGATTAGAGACAGCTAGTTTATCCCCTCCGCTGGCTCTCTGGGGAGATGCTTTGCTTTCCAACAGTTCCCAGTGTAGACTGTATTTTTGGGGGGTTTTGCTAATTTGTTTGCTAACCTAAATTATTCTTTTCCTTCATACCATTTCAGAAGCAATCTCTTAGCTGCCCAAAAAATTTTTCTGTGTGCATATTCTTTAAATATCTGAACACCAACTCCTGTCTCTCCTTTTAAGTGTGTCCATTGTGAGACGAGCTATACAAGACCAACTCCTCTCACTCATAAATCAGTCCTGCTTCTCTCTCAGTCATTATTTGTGCTTCCCAGAACATAAATGTGCATTTAAGATGTATCATTCATCACTTTAAATATCTTACATAAGGGGAAAACAAGAGCCTACAAATGTTTGTTTCATTTGCACACTTTCACAAAACTATTATAGATCAAATTTTTTTCAGCAATCCATAGCCTATCCTTCTTTAAAAAGAGAGAGAGCGAGGGAGGCAGGGAAAGAGAGGGGGATGGGGGGGGGAGAAGGAGAGGGAGAGGTGCTTGTTTTAATAGCTATTCTAGAGATAAGACCATGCAAAACATTGATTGTTTTTTCTAATTGGGTAATTATGAAAATTAAGACTTTTAGGGGCTATTTTTAATACCTTCATTCATTCACTACATACAAGATAACTATGAAGAAATGAAGAAATAGTGGGCTAATTAGAACTTCACCTTTCTTTGACTGCTCCCTTATTAGTAAAACAACAAATTAAAAAATGAATTCGCCCTGGCTGGTGTGGCTAGTGGAATGAATGCTGGACTGTGAACCAAAGGGTCGCTGGTTCAATTCCCAGTGAGGGCACACGCCTGGGCTGCAGGCTGGGTAGCTAGTTGGGGGCAAATGAGAGGCAGCCGACCAATGTTTCTCTCCCTCCCTTTTCCTCTCTCTGAAAATAAGTAAATGAAATCTTTAAAAAATAAAATAAATGAAGAATTTAGTGTAAGACTGGTATCAGAGAAAAAAGATTTTTTTAAATAAGATAATTTGTTAGTTTAGAGACTGAGACGGCCAAATCTGCAGACTCTGAAAATATTCTAAGGTTTTAAGAAACTTAAAAGTGTTGCCCTTTCCCCCTTTTCTGCATGCCATTCAGCTGTCTAAAGTTCCTGCCCAACCCCAGACCCAAAGCCGGAGCTGCAGACACTCAGGGACACGCGTGTTCTGTAGCTCAGGGCCTCGCTCACCGGAGCGCACTGAATCAGGACTCCCCTTGGCTGGTGGTCCTGCCCTTTCCACGTACGGACTCCTCACTTAGAACCTGAACGGCACCATCCATCTGACCTTGCAACTTTGAATCCGCCGCTTGGCCCCCACCTGTATGTCCCACTCATACCTGTACCCTTACAAGAAATGAACACCGAATTTACCTACCTCTGAGAGAACCATGAACTACTTCCTCCTTTCTCATGGAAACAAGTGGGTTAATAAATACTACCCCAATTTTTACAAATGAAGATACTAAAAGAAACTATGTCCCTTTCCTACTGGTAAATTAATAGAACATATATGCCAAGAATACCTCTTTGTTTAGAAAGGATGCTGGCTTGCTTTTAAGTCTACATTAAAGAACACAGAGAAACCTAATCTTCAGGGTCCACAACTGGGCAAGAAAGGCGTGTCTAGCCCACAACTGAGACCCTAGGCAAAGCAATAAATGGAGCCAAGTCCCCCCCTTTAACCCCCGGGGGTCATGCTGCTGAAGGTTTTGCAAAGGCCAATAAAGTGCCCTAATGATGTCACACACAGCTGGTTTGCAGCACACACACTCACACACACACACCCATTGCTCTGATCTCTTGGGCATTATTTTCAAAGGAATGTACACACAGGTCAGATTTCCGTCAGCGTTTGCCATATTAGACCCATCGGGCGCTAGTCAGAACAGTGTCTCAAGGGCTCCCAATACTTCCCATGGCATGCACCATAGGAAGTACCTCTGCAAACAGAGACTGTTTATATACATGTGCTTTCATACACGCCTACAAAACTAAGACATTCAAATATATTCAATACATCTGAATACATTCAAGTACATTTAAAAGTGAATAAATCTAAGTAGAAATCACCTGCCTTGAAAGTCTTCCCAGACCCCCAAAGCCGGAGGCTCACTAAATACTGCTTCTAGGACCTCCCAGAGGGCCCTGTAATCAGGGAGGCCACAGAACAGATCCGTCAGAATGTCTAGGATGCCCCATTAAAATGGCTTGTTTTCTAGTCTGGCTCCCGTGTGAGATGAAATTCTATCAGATAGGGCCTAGACCATATCCACTATTATATGCCCGGTCCTAGAACACCTGGAATATGGCAGGCACTTAGATATTTGCTAAATAAATGATTACTCAAAAATATGCTGTACCTAATTCAATAGGTACTTTAAAGGTCATTTATTTTCTTCTAATAATTTCTGCCATTTTAAAAGAAATTTTTAACTCATTTTGAAATCATTTCATGATCAGTTACTCCAGAAAAATTAGTCCTTGCCTCGTGTCATACTACCTTTTCAACCCAAAATAAAAAAAGTTAAAATAACCATTTCGTTCACAAAATTTAACACGTAATCATCTCAGACTACTACTATAATGAATGTCATGCCAATGTCATCTTCTCTACTAGCCAGGACAAGATGTAAGATCTGAAGGAACCTTCCCTCAGTAGAGGAGCTCCCACGTTTCTCAAGGGCCGGGCACCACGGCAGCACCGCCAGGCCTGGCACGCAGTCTCCCTCGCCACTGAGGAGAGGCCCCTCCCCGACACCCTCCTGGGGCGTCACAGGCAGCTTCAGCCTCCTGCACCGGGTCTGCGGTGGTATTTAAACACCTAGAAAACATCCATAGCAGGGAAACTCTATTCTTTTTATCTTGAGTACAATAATAGTAGTGGTAAAAGTCTGGAAAACATGAAGCTACAAAGAATGAAATATAAACTAATCGGAGTGGACAACCAGCACAGCACTGGTATCCGTGAACACATCTGTGCCTTCAGATGAGAATGAGCTCTGTGCACGCACACACGCCCTGCACACAGCCACTTACAAGCCCAGAAAACGAGCGAGATCGAAACGACTGTAAACAGGACAATGGAGAAGTTAAGGGAGTACAATGGTGGTCGTATAAACCTATTCTTAAGCATTTGAAGGGCAATTTGGCAATACCTATTCGAAAGCCTTTAAAAATTAACGTGCCCTTTTATACATCAATTACCTATTTAAGAATTTATCCTAAAAAATTATTCCAGATATGCAGAAACACTTAGCTGAACTAATTTTCACCCACCACATTCTAAAATTTTGATAAAATTAAATAAACCAAACTACAGAATAACATTAAAAATTATATTGGAATATACTTAGTGACAGAGAAAGACGACCAGACCATATTCAGAAAATGTCTGCATTTTATGCAACAATGCATTACTTAACTTAAAAAGTAAAATTTAACTTCAAAAGGACAGTACTGAATACATGAAAACACCTGACCTCAGAATCTAAGAGAATGACTAGTAAGTTTAAGGAGAAAAGAGAATATTACATAACATTGTGTCTACTGTGACATACTGCAGAAAACTAATGACAGGTCGGCTTCTGGAGTTTGCTCAACTCACATTTACAAGATTTACACCACTTGGCTTCAGAGACTACGCTATAATTATAGACACTTTTTTAAATGCAACGTTCAAGTTAAAACAATAACCAAAGTCCAAATTCAAGAAGAGAAGAGCTAATTCAGGCAAAAACTTCAGGTAATTTTTCAGAATGAAAAGTACATTATATTAAAAAGAAAACCTCGTTTGTTCATTGCTTTTACCAGCTGTGAACATTAGCCACACTGTAAACGTATAATCACATATACCATTCACATGATTACCTCTCTCTCTGCAGGAGCTAAGGACCTGACACTATCCAATGAAGGCACAAACTGGCACTCCAGTGTCACAAACCCATGCTGCCCCCTTCTGGATACTTTGGGAAATTATGTGAACTTAAATGTTTAGTAAGGTGGTATAAGTGAAAAATAATCATTTTTTAAAGCTATCTAGTAAGGTGGGGATGGCAGGGGTGAGGAGGAGTTGTGGGGGGCGGGGTAAATGCAGACAACTGTACTTGAACAACAATAAAATAATTTCAAAAAACTAATCTATTAAAGAACTTATATACTCACACAGAGAAACATATTATTGGTACTAAACAATTTATTTTGAAACATTTTCCAAAAATTCTGTTCTGAATTGAGTTCTAGCAGTAGCAAAAAGCTCTGATAAATCAATCATCCATGCCAATTAGAGAATAAATACTAAATACGCTTACTAAAAGTAAATAAAACATGATACTTAAAGAAGCTGTATTTTTTTGTTCCCTTCCATACTCACTCTTCTCACTCCCCAAAGCAAAGCCTAATCTATTTCAGTACTCACCTCTCTCTGGTTGAATTTTAATGCTTTCCCTACCTATTGATATGCCCTGAAACACGTAGTACAGATTTGCCTGCATTTAAAATGGAAATAAACTGCATCGCACTGCATCACACACACAAGGCTCCATGACAGAGGCCACACTCCCAAACGCAGCCCCTGCAGCACGATCCGACTGACAAACCATGGAGAGCTCTGTGCAAAGGCATCGGTACCGTCTGACTGTTAAGAACTATACCATGGGTCACTGGGGTTACTTTTTAACTTTCTGAATTTTTATCCTGGTCAATCCTATCTACCTGGCTTATCAAGGAAAAATTCTTTTGAAGCACTGCTGATTTTTAAAAATTTTTCTCCTAATTTTTTTCCAAAGCCTAACTTCTTTCTCTGAAAATAAACTATGTGGAAATAAAACGTTCTTGGGTCTTGGAGAGTAGACTCCTTCATACGAGAAGCTATGGTGAAAGGAAAATGACGAATACGCAGGGAAGGTAAGACAGCCCAGCTGGAGGGTGGGAGGGAAGACATGGAGTCGCCCCCATCTGCGCCCACAGAACCCTAATGCTGGAGGTTCGGAAGGCTTCTGCGACGGACAGCACCTGCCTCCCTCTCAGCGGCTGGCTTCCTGGCACTCCCCTGGCATCTGCTGCACTCATTTGGCTCCCAACCACCTAGAGTTCAGATTTCGAAAATTCACCCAAACCTACCTCTGACTGCTCTTGAAATCTAAAAAGCATTCTATCTCTAAACACTGAATTGCTTAAACATATTAGTTATTTGAGTAAGACTAAAAGGATATAGTTCTGAAGTACTAAAACATAGCACAGAAAGTCTCTGAAGGATTTACAAGACACTGCACTCAGGGTTAAGAGAAGCACATGGCTGGGGAAAGGGAGACTTGTTTTTCATTCATAAACTTTAGTACCTTTTGCCCTTTGTACTATGTGTGCATCATTACCTTTTCATAAAATATTTTTAAGAAACCACAATAAATAGTATTCCAAGTGCAGATTAAAATTTAGTAAATCAGTTAAAATTTGGCAAGCCTATTTTTTAAACGATTTTTCTAAAAAGTCTTCTATGTGAATATTTGAAGTGGATAATAATAAAATTAAAGTAAAATTAAATGTAAATCTTATTAAAACTGCCTAAGAACTACCATAACTGAAGAGTTATAAGGTCAAAATCATTTGTTTATAAACCATGAACTTGGAATGACAAACAAAAATAGTATAGGACTCTATATATTTTATTTTACTATATTTTAGTCAAGTACTGTTTAAGTAGACAGTTCCACATTACTTGTCTTTCACATGTACGTGTATCTTTCATATAGTACACTTTGTTTTATCCAGAGCCTAAACCACCACAATGGAAAAAGCAACAACCTTAAACTAAATTTTTTTCTCCATATTCCACTTGCTTAAAAAGAAACAGAAAAGGCAGATAACCTAATTTTAGAGACCTCAAAACCACAGGCTCCGGCGCCTGTCCCAAAGTCAAATCTCACAGGTCTGTGGGAGAAGGCCCCTGTCTCCAGCAGCACCGTCCTCTCGACCCAGCAGAGAGGATCTCATTTTTCTTCACCAGACAGTGAAAAGGGCGCCCACGCCAGGAAACAAACGATGGTTCTGCTTAGTGCTTCTTCTCAACAACCTTCCCTTTTATTTAGGAGATAAGAGACCAAAAATCATCAACCTTGTACGTTCTTAATTATGATCTAAGTAATTTAAAAAACACAGCTAACATTTGTTTGAAAACATCTTTTCCTGAAAAAAAAAAATTGCAAGAGGCAAAACCTAACTTCCTTCTGCATATACCTAAGATAAACACCAAATTCTACCCGAATCAAAAAGGCAGATGGCAAACTTCTCAGTATTTATCTTTAGTCGTTATCTTTGGTCAGTTTTATAATTTTCCAACTACCAGAGATTACAACTTTAAAATAAAAATATTTTCTGCTAAAAAAGAGACCCTGGATCAATTTTCAAAGGGGCATTTCAAATGCAGGCATTAGAGCTAGTATATAAATACGGTTAACTCCAATTTCAGCAAGTCGCTTACTAAACATTTAGCAAATACCGAATTCTTTTCTATCCTTTTTTTAATCAGTTAGGTCCTTAGATCTTCAAGCACATTAGCTGGTGTACCTAAAACCACCAGTTAAATGAAAAGCTTATTAACTAGGCAGTCCTTATTCACTGGTTAAAGAATCAACTTTGTCTTCACCATTACTTTAGAAGGTTCATGATAAACACGGAAGTCTCTACTGTTCAGTGAACCGCAGGTCACACACCCTTTCCCCAGTACCTGGCCTGTGCCTCTTCTCCATGTTCCCCAGGCAACTAGCAGCAGGCTGGCTCTCTCCTGGCCTTGGGGGGAGCCCGTCCTCTCCTTAGTTACACATGCGTCTACTAAGTAGTGTCCTTACCAAGAACTATTTTTAAATGCAGTCGGTGAAAAACATTTTATTAAATACCGCTTAAAATTTTCAAAAACTTAACCAGAAAATGTGTTCATACTAACATGTAAGATAAAACATGGATATATGAATGTAATTCAAATAGGAACCATGACCTCATGTAAACTCCTACAAGCAAATTTTCCTTTAAACTGTACACATAATTATATATGAACAGCATGTTTAAAATATCTTATTCACATTTTAAAAATCAGCCACATCATAAATGGTTGTTCTAAACTGATAAAAAATAATCCAAATAATAAATTTAAGCACCAAAATATTAGACCACCAAAAGTACAGTCAGGGATAAAAATGCTCATGTTTCTTTCCAATGCAAAACTACTGTAAAATAAAGTTTAGGGCAGGGTTGTAACAGTGCTATCACTTAAGAGTGCCAAAATATTACCTATTTCACTAAAAAATGATATAAAATTGGTTCTTCAAGTAAATACATGGGAATTTTTACCATGTATTTATTATAGCTATTATAGTGATAAAGATAAGAAACTAACCACCAATGTGGAAGAAAAGGAAGGGAAAAGACAGTAATAAAAAAGAGGAAAGAGAATGATTAAGGCCCTGAATTGTCAAATCTGGCAGAACAAATGAGAGATGCTGGTACTAGGACTTCTTATGACACCACCACTAGCACACCCAAATCTAGCCCTGACAGAACAAGACAGATAAAATACATTATCAGGAAAATTAAATGGGCAGAAAGGCCAAGAAACATGTCTTGGATTTTGAAATAAGACACTGTGAAAATGCAGATAAAAAGGAAACTATTTTTCAATTCAGGAAGACCGTAACTGTGACAGTGAACAGATTATGATAAGTATGAAATATGTGTGCAAGAAGATGGTGTGTTTGTGTACGTATATGTGTGTGAGTGTGAGGAGATGGTGAATACACACAAAGGTGGCTAATCACATGAACAAGTTCTTGATTAACTAATTACAGGTCTGTTACTTATCCATCCGAAGCTCTCCTGAAGTCTCATGTGCCTAGAGACTTCTAGGTGGGTTTCGTATCCCATATCATGGCCTGACACAAACGTCACTGAGAAAGCAATGCGCTTTCATGAAGGGAGGCACCCAAGCTTCCAAACTCATTCCCAGAGCCTCATATACATTCCTTGACACAACAACTGTTCATACAAACAAGCCCTATTTGTAAGTATTGATAACTATTTTTGCCTCTACCAAAGTATACCTTACCTGTCTTTTTGCTCAGATAGACCTGAAAATAATGAGACTCTGGAATGTCTTTGGGGGTATTAAAATTATTTTAAACAGAAAATTGAAACTTCATCCAGTAAACATATCCTAAACTGCTACTATGTTTGAAAGACAAGCCATGCTTATTTAGGAGTTGATAACAAGGAAAAACACGATAGGTGTCTTCTAGTTCTATGTGCCCAACAGTAAATAATCATGACCTTGCCTAATCTTTACATGTTACCATTACTTAGCTTTAAAATTGAAAGAGTTTTGTGAATTCTCTTGTCACGTTTCTTTTAAGTGACCCTAGGCTCCACTTACATGAAGCCTGAGAGCAACATAGCTCCACTCTCCCGCAGTAAAATAATCGTTTCTGATCAACTCACACTGCAGTTTTCAGGTGGAACTAGGAGTTGAGTAATCTCGCCACCATGTACACAGAAGATATGTTTCATTTCTCCAGAAAATATGTCCCAAATTATGACCGAAAAGTCCACACCTCCAGACACCAGGTGTCTTTGGTCGTAGCGAGCGGAGACCTGATGAGGATATAGCAAACATGTGACTTTGTTCCGATGACCACGGAGCGTTCTGTGAGGTGGCCAACCTGCGGATGAGGTTTGGGATTTAAAATGGGAAAATGAGAGTCTTACAAAGTTTCAACAAATAAAAGTAAACAAGAATTGTCAAAACAGCTACAAATTTCAATGAAGAAAAGGCTTCTGGTTTCATCTTCTAAAGCGGCTCTGTCCACTACAGTAGCTACCAGCCGAGTGAGGCCATCGAGCACGTGAAGTGCAGCCAGTCCAGACTCCCACGGGCTATACGTGTAAAATGTACATGAGACTTCAAAGCCTTGGAACATAAAATAATAACGACAACTATTCACTGAAATGAAACTAGTTTTGCTGGATGGGTTAAATAAAATATATTATTAAAACTAATTTGACCTGCTTCATTTTTACTTTTTTAATGTGGCTACTAGAAAATTACACTCATTATTACCTATGTATATATTTCCACTGGAGAGCACTGCTCTAAAAGATTACCGGTATTCAGGACGACATTGGTAAACTATTCAGTAAACCATAGAGGAAACTATTAGTAAATGGAACTATTAACATACATCAAAGAGATAAAATCGGATACTTCTGTATTCACAATCAAATGCTACTTATTCCGAGAACGGGCACTGAGTATTTCCGCGTCTGCGCACTAAACCCTGGCAGCTGCACAGCCCACCGACGACGGCGCTGACGCACTGCGTCTGCCAAGCGCAGAGCCCGCCAGCGGGGCCGCCGCTGCAGCGCCGGAGCTCCCCAGGCCCTCAGACACTGGCGGGGCTGCGGTCTACCTCTTCGGAGCATGTGTTCCCCCTGCAGCAGCTGCACGATGGCTGTCTGGGTGGCGGGCACGATGACGACGCTTCCGTCTTCGCGGCCACACACGAGTCGCCCGTGTGCTGGTATGTACACGCTCGCGGTCACTTTAAGAGGGTCGTTACTATTGGGAATCACACTCAGCTGATCTATGATTCCCGCAGGACAAGGAATGAGCTTATCGAATGCCTCTTGCAAACTAACAGAAGTTGTTATTTCCAATCCTGCGGAGGTTTGGTTGTGTATATAAAAAAAAAGAAAAAAAACATTGTGTATGTTAGAAAAAAATAAAAAATATTAAAATAAACATGCTTAGGTTGATTTAGTAATATACCAAAGAATGATAATTGTCATCAACCATAATTCTAAGAAGAAAATGACATGACATGACACTTGTTATTCAGTGGTTAGTATTTAGGTTGTTAAATTAGAAGAACTCAGAATTTAGAAACTGCTGTACCTGACTCACTATTACCTTCTTTGCCTTCCTGTTTATCAGGAGTGTCTGGTATGTTCCAAATATTCAATCTTCCAGAAGAATCTCCCTGAATTAACAGTTTATGGGAGTGTTCCCTGGCTCCATAGAAGAACCGAGTGACAGGCGGACAAATTAGCAACTGAAAAAAAATTGTTCAAATATCTTTAGCTGACATTTTAAACGAAATATTTCACACAGTAACATTTTGTCACACAAGGATTATAAGTACTTTGCCTCAGTACCAGAGTAAAGAAAAACATTTATAGCATGAGTACTCAACAATATTTTAACATAATTTTGTAGCATTGATATGCATGTCAATTAATATTCAAATCCAGTATAACACAAACAAGTAAAAATTATATTTATAGTCTTTCTATAGAACTAGTTATTTATATTCTTTTTTGCTGCTTTATAAAAAACTGATTAGTCTCTCTGGCCAGTGTGGCTCAGTTGGTTGGAGCACCATCCCGTAAAACAAAAGGTCACAGGTTCAATCCCTGGTCAGGTACATATTATGACGGGTAACCTCTCTCACACTGATGTTTCTCTTCCTCTCTCTCTCTCTCCCTGCCTTTCCCTCTCTCTAAAATCTGTGAGTGTGTCCTCGGGTGAAAATTAACAAAAAACAAAACTGATTAGTCACCACAACAATGAAATTTACTTAACTGTCCATTATTAAATCATTAATACAAAGACACAGCAGTCTTTACTAAAAGCAGACTCCACTCAAAAGGTCAAAAAGGGAGAACTGGCTAATCCTAGCCTTTTGCCCATTCCTGATTAGTCACTAAAAACAGCAGCAAAATCAAAACACCAAGTCTGTGGAACGGGAAGGCCCCGTTTTTTTAAAGTGAGGATGCTCTTCAGCTAATCATGTAACATTTCACTTGGCCACATTCACATGATCAATTTGAATCAAGCCCAGTATGTTAGTATAAACTACTAGAAAAAAAAATTCATTAAGGTTTTATGTGTACTTCCATTTTAAAACGAATTAGTTTTCTGCTTAAGATCTTGTGCCTTTAGTGAGATCATTTATCTGAAAATTCTAAATAGTGGTAGAATCCTAAAAGTAAAGTTTAGAGTATCAACTCACAGATACTTGAATATTAGAACACAGAATCCTATCCTGAAAAGCAATAATAAACAGACTTCGGTTTTGACAATTATAGCTAACAAATAACCTAATTACGTTTGGTATCGTTATCCTAAAAAGCACTAGCCTTTGAAAATATGTGTACACACACACACACACACAGCATAATCAATTATTTGACTTTTCTTGAATCCTGAAAATCACTGAAAGTTTTCATCCATAACATGCTGAACAAGGAGAAGTTGACACGGCAGCTGTAATAGCCAATATTCTGTATTTCAATAAATGAGTGTCTCACAGCACATAATGGTATCTTTTAATTTACAATGTACTGGGGAGCTGCTATTTAAAGAAACAGGAGATGTATTTATTTTTTGTCTGCACATACTTTTTGTAAAACCCTTACCCTGTACTTCCACTGGGAGTGACTGCCCAGACCAGAGAACAGTGAGTGGAGGCTAAAGTTCAGAGAATGACGGAGGGGTTACAGAAGGCCTTGGCTGCGCATACACGTGTAAATTCTGCATATTCAAAATGGTCATGGCAGATAACATTTCCCTTCCCCGACTGTCTTTCCACATAAAGATGGAGCAAAATTCTCAGAATGATAAAGCTGTGGAAGCCCAGGTACACAGGAAACTTTATTTCCCAAACCGAAGACCCGGTACCAAGAGTTGAAAACTCAGTATGAAGCTGTTACATTTCAACTTTAAACTGATATTAACCAAGGTTTAAGAAATCATAATAAACTTGGATTTTAATAGAGAAAATTTCTTTTGTTCTTCATTTCTAAAGTCTAATCACTTAAACCCCTTTTTTAGGGGGGACACTGCAATGCCCTGTTGAAATAACGAACCATTAGGAAGCACTATTGCGTGACGA
>PVKM010022547.1:0-21788 GCA_004027735.1 Carollia perspicillata
TAATTCTTACAAATTATTAATTGCACAGTCTTTAAATGATGAAAAGCCAAGAGCTTTGGAGTCCACTTGCATTATATATGTTCATTCACCAACATCCTTACACCATAAGCCAGTCTCATCAGTGTCGAAAACCTACTCTTGTGCAGAATTATTTTCCTGTACACTTAGCAGACATTTGACAGTATCCAGAGGGGAGAGGGGAGGGAATTTCAGGGAAAAAGGGAGGGGATTATAGGAACAAGTATAAAGGACACATGGACAAAAACTAAGGAGGGTAGAAAGGGGAGGGAGGTGGGGAGCACTGGGGGGTGGTCTGGGTTGGGAGTAAAAGACAGAAAACTGTACTGAAAAACAATTAAAATAAAAAAATAAAAATAAAAATAAACAAAAAAAAATCAAAAAATCAAAAAATCAAAAAAAAAATTCTTCTGTAGCCTCCTGATTAACAGAACCTGCTTCACCTGGAAGTTGAATGTTTTTTGTGCCTTGATGACTTTTAAAATGTGATACATTACTTTTTCTGATTCTGGATGATAGTGATATAACTATAAATATCTTTGATCTTGCAACAGAGCTGTCCACTACACTTATTTTCTTAGCTGTCATCTCATGAATCCACAAATTTAGCCTCTTTTCATCCCTTTACTGCACAGTGCAGATATTACTTCAGTATATTCTAGAGTGACTTTATGTAGAGATAGGCGAATTTCCTTTTCCTTTGTCTGAGTGTACCTTATCTTTTGTTCATTAACTTTGAATTCACAACCAACAGTGCTATAATTTATACTTGAAAAAGCTATATAACACAGGTGTTTCTCCATAAAACACACTAAAACCTCCTTTCACTTAGGAACACTAGAAAAGTACTTATTTAACCAGTGCACTTCATAAATAAATAAATAAATTTAGTCTATGGCACTTCAGTGTTGCTCTTGGGAACATTTTAAACAGTGGAGTCATCAAAAAAAAAGCATAAAACAAGAAATACATGGCACTCAAAAGACTACAAAAAATTTCATTTGTTTACAGCCAAAAATAGAAGCCATGGTCTTGCCTTGTTCAAACTTGCTGTGAATCTGCTTGTCAAGCAACTCGAATTATCCCCACCACTTCGCATATTTTCAAATGAGTGTTAAAGAGCAACAGGTATTTATTTTGGTTTATAAATAAATTTTAAGGAGTAGGAAAATTTGCAAATATGGAATCCTTATATAATGGGGATTCACAGTATATATGAAATTTATAAGACATACTTAAGACAGACATGAAAAATACAAGTATAAAACAAAATGATATAATATCAAGTTCTACAATTTAAAAATTGGTAACATTGACACAAAAAATATTTTAAAATTGTTCAGACAAGGCAAACAAACAAAGAAAAACTTACAGACACAGATAAGAGTATGGTGGTTAGCAGAGTGAAGGATTATGGAGGGGTAGTAAAAGGTAAAGGGGGTCAAATATATGGTGACAGAAGACAATTTGACTGTGCATGGTTCATACACAATGCAATACACAGATAAGGTATTATAGAATTGTACATTTCAAATGTATATAGCTTTATTAACCAATGTCACCCCAAAAATTTAATTTAAAATTTTTAACAATTGTTCGGATATCTCAAAGGAGCCTGGAATACATGTAAAAGCATGTAAATTCTAGATTGTTAAGAGGATTGCATGTTTAAACTTGTAAAAATTTCCACATTAAAATTTAGATACTATTAAATTTTCATCAAAATTCCATTTTATTTAATATAACTAAATATTTTTTCTGTATAATTTATTTTGATGAATTATGAAATGAAGGTATATCACAACAGTTATAGAAAAGAAATAATATTATTTAAATGTTTAAAATAATATAAATGCAAAAATCAAGGAATAACATTAAATGAAATGTGAAAGTGACATTATGATTAATGTTAGTTTTTATTTATATTTTCTCATAATAAAAATAAAAAAGGTATTATTTAAAATGAAGGAACTAGACACTATCTTTTACATATATATAAAAGAACAAATAATTTTGAAAAGCAGGCTTCATAGACAGTCTAGAAACCCTCAACTTCCCTCCCCTAAACTTCTAAGAGTCTCCTGATATGAAGATGTTAATTCTAGGTAGGGCCTCCAGTCAAGATGGCAATGTAGATAAATGCAGTCCTTGAATCCTCCCAAAACCACATCAAAATTACAACTACAGAAAACCATTATTCAAATCATGTGAAATCTAGCTGAACAGAAGCCCTACAACTAAAGATATAAAGAAGAAGCCATATCAAGAGTGGATAGGAGGGGTGGAATGCAGAACAGGGTGGTCCCACACACATGTGTGACAGATAAAAATTGGTAGGGATATCTTGGCTGCAGAGTTTTTCCCTGAGGAGAGAGGGGTACTAGCCCCACATCAGGACCCCCAGCCCAGGGTTCCAGTGCCAAGAAAGGAAGTCCCCATAACTTCTGGCTGTGAAAACCAACAGGGATTGTGGATGAGCAAGATAGAGGCTTTTGGAGACCCAGGCATTTCTCTTAATGAACTTGTGCACAGACTTACTCGGAATCACTTGCTCTGAGTTCTGATGCTGGGAAACTGGAAAGGTGCCAAGGATGTATGGGGAGGGACTGAAGGGTCTGGCATCAGGGTGAGAGCTGAAGGGGCAGCTTTCTCCCAAACAGAGGTATTGGCAAGGCCATCTTTTTTTGACTGGGCACTACCACCCACAGAGCCAGCAGATTGGTACTATATGAGTCTCCATCAATGGGGCTAACACTCTTTGCCTCATCTGTTGATTCTCTGAGACCCCACCCCACTCTACTTGGGGACCCACCCAAGCTGATTCCCATAGCTTTTCCTTATGAACAGCTTATCTTGGTTCATGCTTCAGACTTTTCTAAAATCTCTCAAGCAAGCAAAATCTGGACTTGATATGCTGCGTACCTTTAGCTAAGTGGCCCCAGGCCTGGCACTAGCAGCAACCAGCCTTGGTTTGAGCTTGGCTTCTCTTAGGCAACTCCAATCCAGTACAAGTAACAACAATCTGCAGATCACTTTGTAGCTCATGACATGTGGCTAAATGGTGCCTGGACTTGACCTGCCTCTCTCAGAAGGCCCTAGAGCCAGCATACCCAGTGGACAACTTCAACCACATGAATGCACTACTCAACCATCTTCACAAGTAACATACCCAAGGGGCAGACTCAGTGGGCGCCAGAGTCTCACTGAAGTAAGTCCTGGTCTGTGGAGTGGGCTCCTGCATAGCAGATTCTCCATGGTAGTTAAAGCCAGACTTTGCAGGCAATCAGCCTAGCAGTATATTCCTCCCATTGGTGTGCCAACTGCAATCAAGGCTGCAATGGATGGTGTAAATAGCCCTCACAGGGGGTGCACCTAGAGTGACCAGCTTAGGTTAAGAGGGATGTTGTATTTCTGGACCCTACAGAAAAACTACTTCATAAGGCCACTCTATCAAGCCCAAAATATGTAGCAGATCTACCTAATACAAAGAAACAAACACAGGGAGCCTGCCAAAATGAGGAGACAAAGAAACATGTTCCAGATGAAAGAACAGAGCAAAAGTTCAGAAAAATAACTAAACAAAATGCAGACAAGCAATCTACCAGATGCACAATTCAAGAGACTGGGTATAGCCCTGGCAAGTATGGCTCAGTTGGGTGGCATGTCATCCCATAAACCAATGGGTTGCAGGTTAAATCCCCAGTCAGGGCACATACCTAAGTTGCAAGTTCAATTCCTGGTTGGGATGTGCACAGGAGGGCAACCAACTGATGTTTCTTTCTCACATCAATATATCTCTCTCTCTTCCTCTCTTTCTAAAACACAATAACAAAATGTCCTCAGGTGAGGATTAAAAAAAATAAGAAAAACGCTGATTAGAAAGATGTTCCATGAATTTAAGGAAAGAATAAATGAACTAAAAACTTCAATAAAAAGTTAGGAAACATAAAAAAATGGAACTAGAAAACATAAAAAAAGAACCAGGAAATCAACAAGGGAGTAGATGAAGTAGAGGATCAAATCAAAAATTTGGAAGATAAGAAAGCAGAAAACACCCAATTGGAACAACAAAAAGAATTTTAAAAATGAGGATAGTATAAAGAAACTCTGGGAAAACATCAAGCTTATCAACATTAGCATCATGGGGTACTGGAAAAAGAAGAAAACAAGGGATTGAAAACCTATATGAAAAAGTAATGAAGGGTAACTTCCTTAATCTGGTGAAGGAAATAGACATACATGTCAAGGAAGCATAGAAAATCCCAAACAAAATGAACCCAAAGAGGCCCATACCAAGATACATCATAATTAAAATGCCAAAGGTTAAAGACAAACAGAAAAATTTAATAGCAGTAAGAGAAAGCAGTTAGTTACCTACAAGGGCTCCCTCATAAGACTATCAGCTGATTTCTCAATAGAAACTTTGAAAGCCAGAAGAGATTGGCATAAAATATTCAAAGCGATGATAAACAAAAACCTACAACCAATACTACTCTACCTAGTAAAGCTATCAGTTAGAATCAAAACACAGATGAAAAGTTTCCCAGACAAGAAAATGCTAAAATAATTCATTACCAACAAACCATTATTACATAAGATGTTAAAGGGGTTTCTTTAAAAGAAAAAAAGATTAAAAATATGAAAAATAAAAGAACAATAAATACATATCTATGAACAACTGAATCTAAAAAACAAAATAAATGAAAAAGCAGAACAGAAACAGACCCACAGATACAGAAAACATTTTGATGATTGCCAGATGCAGGGGGATGGGTTAAAAAGGTGAAGGAAATAAGAAGTACAAATTGGTAGTTATGAAACAGTCACAGGATTTAAAGTACAGCATAGGGAACATAGTTAATAATATTCTAATAACTATGTATGGTGTCAGATAGGTACTAGATTTAGTAGGATGATCAGATAGTAAGTTATAAAATGCAGTTTATAAGTTATAAAATGTCTAATCACTGGGTTGTATACCTGAAACTAATACATCAAGAATGTTATATGTCAACTGTAACTGAAAAATAAAAATTTATTTCAAAAAATAGGTGTTAACTCCTAAGACTTACAATCTGAGTTATGAACTCAAATCCCCAATTCTCAATGGTTTCTTTTCTTGACACCATGGGGAGGCCATCCCTACTCCATACCCATGGGAGTCTCAGAAATTAAGAGACATACCTATAACTGAGTACATTTGGAAAAGTTATAAGTCTTGCAAGAATTAACGGCTTCCACAGACCAGGTAGGTATTCATCCTGATCCCCGCAGAACCCCTGGTGAGGTAAGGCAATGAGCAGTTATTTTCATCTGCATCTTGCTCTCAGGGCTTTAGTAAGCAAACAGACCCTGAAAAAAACAGGGTTGCGTAAGATTTCTTGGGGAAACTGAACCCATTTGGTTTTGTGACCCCTGAATATATTGCCTATGTTTCACTCTCTGATGGGTTGAGATTAGGCTGCAACTTTTGTTGAGAATAAATCTATGCATGGGTTTCTCATTATCACAAATGTATGGAGAGCACATCAGAGGAAGGCTGATGAAACAAAGATGGAACTATAGATGCAGCAATCCTAGATTTGGAGCAAATCTATGATATCCGAGCAATGTTTCATGCTGGTCAAAGCAGTTTTACATGTGTTATGTCATTTTTATTTGGAAAACCCTACAGAGTACTCATCACTTCAGGGTTGATGTAAAGATTACAAACACTGTAATTATACTTGGGTTCAAATTTACAATCCTTGAATTTATAGTAGGATAATTTTAGCAAACTTAAGTCAACATTCTTAGCTTATTTTTAACTGCTACAAGTATGATTATCTATCCAAAAACTCCCTTAAGGACTAAATGGGATAAGTCTTCAATATGAATAATGTAGTACTTAATATAAACCAAGTAGTGCAGATTTATTTTACTTTTATTAAAAGATGGCTAGAGATGTAGAATTTAGCAGAAGTTACTATAGGTTATTCCTCCCCAAAAGTAGATGTGAGTTTCCTTCACTCTATTTCTCTTTTCTTCTCCATTCTGTAGTCAGATAAGGAGCAAAATACAGAGTTCAATTTTGTTGGTGGCTGATCCCTGGGTAGATCTGAGAGGTTTAATGTTATAATCAACTGTACTACAATGTACAGAGATAGTGTGGACTGTAATATAAGTCATAGGGATTACATTTTTTAAAATTTTTATTAAAATTATTCACCAGAAAATGAATGGTAATTTGTTACATTTTTCTTTTCTCTTTTCTTTATTCATTCATTGAAACAGCAAATGTATGAAAATATATGTCCTCTAACAAGTAAGAACTTGCAATATAATAAAGAAAAAGATATGCAGCAACATAAAATACAATGTGACAAAAGCTAGAAGACAGGTAAGTGCACAGACCATAGAGAAACTAAAGAAGGATGTGATTATAGTTAAAAGTTGCTAAAACATAATGTCAGAGGAACTAGTATGTGAAGAGTCTTCAGTTCTAACCAAGTTACTGAGGATTTTGTGTGTGAAGAAATAACATGAAGGACAGAGATATGTCATCTCTTTACTGAATTAAATAAGTAACCAGTTCTCTATGTGAACAGGTAAGGGGAAAAGTATTTCAAGAGGTTAGAAAAATTCCTAATATTTTAGAAAACATAGAAGCCCAAATCTATGTAATTTCTTGGTTTATAAATTTTTATAATGAATACAATTATAACTCTGCATTATTTATTTTCTTACCTTAAACTATACAGGTAACACATGAATACATACAATACATTGGCATTGGTTAAAAAAAAAGTCAAACCATAGTGATACAACTAAATTATGCTGTTAGCATTCTTTTCCATCCATCCCACATTTTAGACCTCTCCTAAGTTGGGTATATGTCCTTTCATATTGTTTCTGTATTTACAAGTGTGGTTTTATAAATATATATGTGATTATATATTTTCTCTGTATATTATATATAAAGTTACTACAAAAGAATATAAATAAGTATATAATACATAAAATTATATAAAATATATATTTATATAACCATATTTTGAAATATATATGCATACACACATGCATATATGTTTAATTTTTCAGGTGTTTCAATGTTAGTAAATAATCAAACATATGCTTTATTTTTTATTTAGATGTTTTTCTTTGTCAGTTTACATACAGTTTATTCCAAGTGTTTATGACTAGTCCATATTAAAAATTACCACAGATTTTTAAATTTAATATTACTTTATTAATGGATGCATTGAATATTTCAATTTCTATTCTATTGTAGGAACTTTTACAACAAGAATTACTGTATATACTTCCATGTGTATATATGAGCATTATTCCCTAGGCTGACAAGTAGTTAAATAGATTTGCCAGATTTTTTGCTTTTAATAATGGTTATTAAACAGTCTTAGAGAAGTGTTGGGTCAATTTCCTCCAACCTGTTGTGCACAAGACTTGCTCTTTAACCCAGAGTTTACTAATGTTTGTTATAATAATCTTGACATTCTGTTGGTTATAAATATAATGATGAATTGTATTATATTCATTTTTCATTTCCTGATTACAAGTAAGGATAAGATTTATTTTATATAATGGGACATTTGCATTTATTTCAGTATGAATATTTCACAACATAATTTGCCCACATATTTTCTATTAGTAAAGTATATTTAAATTGCATAGTGAAATTGTACAAAAGGAGAGAGTGAAAGTTGTGGTTCAGGTGAAATATGAGAATGTCAACAGCATCTCAGATTTAAATAAAAGTATATATAAGCTTATTTGAGGACAAAAAAAAGAAAATCATAAAAAAATGTATTAGCTCAATGTATATATACATAAACCTAAGGGTAGAACAATGTAAGATTGAGAGAGCTTTTATCTGGCAACAAATGTTAATTTTCCCTCTGAGGTATGTGTAGACAGTAACTCGCATCTTTTGAGATGAAGTACACTGAAAGAGAGTTAATTAGGAAGAGAAAGGCTTAGACTTGGACAGGTCCTTTATGTACTTTCAAAACAGGGAGGCTTTGCCTGGGCCAAGTGGCTCAGTTGCTTGGAGTGTTGTCCTACACACCAAAAAGGTTGCAGGTTCGATCCCTGGTCAGGACACCTCCAGGAAGCACATATTCTCATATGATGACTAAAAATATACATAAAAGCAAAGTGAGGGGGTTCAATAATTATTTGTAATCAAATAAGTGGTGTTTATATTTTCTAATTTTAGATATGGAATAATCCCTATCCTTTTACTTGTATGTACAAATGCAAATAGACTGTCACATCATTAGGGCAACTTATCACTACAGTTACTTGAACAACAATTAAAATAAAAAAAATAAAATAAAATAAACAAAAAAAGAGTAAGTGCTTTAGAATCAGTGTGAGGCTAAAAATAAGGTGCATTATATAACAGTTGTTTAAACTCATAGATATTACTTAAATTCTCCTCACTTCAAAATGAAGATACATTTATAAGTTAAAATATTAATTGTTCTTAGGAAAACAACTGACTCACATTAAGCATTTAAAAATGTTTAACTATTACTTTATTGCATAAATTCCCAATAATCTGGTTTCCCTATATTCCCCATGTCCCAATTTACATCATGATGCAGAAATGCCATAACATAAGCTTTCCAGAGCTCATTGACCCACATTTCCATATGTTGAAAGAGAATATCTATCCTTAGGAAATTTGGAGGCTATGTAGGCAAAAGCAAAAACTTTGGGATGAAACTTCAACAACAGATTAAGAGACAATACTGTATCATTATTATAATTAATATTGATACCCAGTCAACTATTTATATTCCAATCTCTACTTCAGTGGACAGTGATTTAGAATTATTTGTTCCTGATGACAAAGACTCCATAATCTACAAGTATCTGTAAGAGTGGGTAAAGTACAAAGAGTGTCTCAGGAACAGTGTCAATTGTGTTTCCAAAAAGAAAAGGAAAAACAAACCATTAGGGGAGCAGTATGACTTCTGTGGGGATGGAAAATGTCTTCCTTTTTTCTAAGTTCTGTGGCTTGTATATAACTAAATGGACATAACACAAATTAGAAAGAAAACAACAATTTAATTTCATGCATACAGAGGTTACTTCTATGAGACCCAGAAAAGTAACTAAAGTAGGAAGTTTTTATACCTCTTAGACAAGGGTACAGAAAATAAGGGGGCAAGATAAGGGGGTCTGGACTTGGGGTAGTAAATTAATAAAGAAGTAACAAGTTTTGTTTACACAGACTTCTTAGCCTAAATTTCCTATTTCTGGGGGTAATGATGACTTCTACACTCCTGGTCCAGATAGATACCTACACATGGATATATCTCCTGCTTTTAGAGAGATAAAGGAGGGTCAGAGTACCCTTTTTACACTGCATATTTCTCAAATAACATTAACTTGAAATAATATGCCAAAGTGGAAGTCTTATTTCTTAATAAGACTATTAGACTATTATTTTGAATATGAAGGGGAGCAGAATATGCTACCCCAAAGTATGCCACTTAGGCATATTGATTATATTGGAACAAGTTTAATCAACAAATCATGCTGTGGGGTTGGGATAGGTATCAGCTAGTACAGTAGAAGTATGCAGAACAAAAGAAAAGTTATAAAGCAAAGGTTGGATGACGTAGACTGCTTATAGAGTACACTTAATGAAAAGCAAGTCATAAAATTGTTTGACTAGCTAGATACATGTAGGAATGTGAAGGAAGCTCAGAATACAGGTTACAATAATATTGAAATGTTTCCCTGTTAAGGTCAGGAGTAAATCCCAGGGCCATTGAAGAGTGATGACAGATGCAATGTGCTGTTTGTTTCCTGACACACTGCCATCAGGACCACTTTTCTCATCCCGAATGAACCACGTGTCAGTGAGAACGAACCACTTTCTGGTCATTCTCCAATAATCAACAGATTCTCTAAATGTTGGTATTTCAGTCTCAAAGCTACTCTCTGTAAGTTAGTATGTTCCCAAACTGTTATTGCTAAAATTATCTTTTTTAAAAGAGCCTATTTTCCATTCGAAATATCCCTTCTGTCCCATTCTATTTTGTGTCTTACAATTACACTTTTATTACTAACTCATCCAAAACCATTTCCTCTCAATGGATGGAAGATTTTGGATTTTCATATATTTAACTCTGAATTTTGGTACCTAGTTATTTTTCCTCATTTAGCATCAATACATAAACCACATTGCATATTACAACACTGAAATACTATTTGACACTCAGATGATGAAACAATTTCTCCATGATTTGCAATCCCTGCATTGTGGCTTATTTCTTAACTCATAAGTGCTTTCAAAATATTTAAGTTATGATTGATTTGCTTTAGGGAAAACTCCAGGAAGAGGAAATTTGATATCTGACTCTGATTATGTCAGCATACAATAAGACCAATGTCCATCCATCAACTTTTATTCTTATTGGCATTCCTGGGTTGGAGGCTGCTCACATGTGGATCTCCATCCCCTTTTGTGCTGTCTACCTTCTGGCCTTAGTGGGAAACTGCTCTCTTCTGTTTATCATCAAGACAGACTCCAGCCTCCATGAGCCAATGTACCTCTTCCTCTGCATGCTGGCTGTGGCTGATGTTATTGTGTGTACTACAGCTGTGCCCAAACTGCTCAGCCTCTTCTGGTTCCATGATGGAGAGATTCGCTTTGAAGCTTGCCTGACTCAGGTATTCCTGGTTCACTCTTGCTCCACCATGGAGTCTGGCTTCTTCCTAGCCATGGCTTTTGACCGTTGTATAGCTATTTGTAATCCATTAAGACATTCAGCTATTCTGACACACTCTGTAATTGGGGTGATGGGTCTAGCTATTGTCCTCCGGGGAATGGTACTTCTCAGTCCTCACCCTTTCCTGCTACGTTGGCTTCCCTACTGCAGAACCAATATCATTTCCCATACCTACTGTGAGTTCATGGCCCTCATCAAGATTGCTTGTGCTGAGACAAGAATCCGCAGAGCCTACAGCCTCATCGTTGCCTTCCTTACAGGAGGAGTAGACTTCATATTGATTATTTGTTCTTATGTCCTCATATTGCACACTGTCTTCCACCTTCCATCTAAGGATGCCCGACTCAAGACCTTGGGCACCTGTGGCTCCCACATCTGTGTAATCTTAGTGTCCTATACTCCAGCCTTCTTCTCATTTCTCACCCACAGGTTTGGGCACCGTGTGCCTCCCCATGTCCACATATTTGTAGCCAACATCTATCTTCTGGTTCCACCCATGGTGAACCCCATTATCTATGGGGTAAGGACCAAGAAGATACGGGACAGGTTCCTTAAATTTTTCAGTTTTTCAAAGCCTTTGAACTAAATGATTTTTATTGGTGAGCAATAACTGAACAAACATTATATTACATATCTCAGAATGTATGGTGTCTTCATCAAAATCTTCTTTTAGTAGTCAGATAGCTAGTAACTTTTTTGTGGAAAGTAACTACTCCAGAGATATATTCTATGTTTTAATAATTATCATATTAAGGCAGCTATGTTACCAAGTAGGATCTTTTTATCAAAATATTAAAACATTGTTTTCTAAAAACAAAACAAAACAAAAAAAGAAAAACTATATAGAGTCATCTGAGGCTAAACACAAGAGATATTTTACATCAATAGGATAAAGGGGGAGGGGGTTTCAGGAGCCTGTACAAATGGCACATGGACAACACCAAAGGGGGTTAGGCTCAAGGGTGGGAGGTGGGGATGTCTGGGGTAGTGGGGAGTGGTGAAGGAAAAACGAAGACAACTGTACTTGAATAACAATAAAAAATAATTTAAAAATATAATCATACACAACTATATGGGAAAACATATTTGCCAATGATACCTCAGACAAGGGTTTAATCTCCAAAATATATAAAGAACTTGCACAAATCCACTCCAAGAAGATAAGCCACCCAATTAAAAAATGGGCAAAGGACTTGGACAGGCATTTCTCCAAGGAGGACATACAGAGGGTTCAGAGACACATGAAAAGATGCTCAATATCGCTAGCCATCAGAGAAATGCAAATTAAAACCACAATGAGATATCACTTTACACTGGTAAGAATGGCCATCATAAACAAAGCAACAAACAACAAGTGTTGGAGAGGTTGTGGAGAAAAGGGGACCCTAGTTCACTGCTGGTGGGATTGCAGACTGGTACAACCACTATGGAAAGCAGTATGGAATTTTCTCAGAAAACTAAAAATGGAACTGCCTTTTGACCCAGCAATTGCACTGCTAGGATTATATCCCAAGAACCCTGAAACATTATTCCAAAAAAACCTATGCACCCCGATGTTCATAGCAGCACAATTTACAATAGCCAAGTGTTGGAAGCAACCTAGGTGCCCATCAGTGAATGAATGGATCAAAAAACTATGGTACATGTACACAATGGAATTCTATGTGGCAGAAAGAAAGAGCTCCTACCCTATGCAACAGCATGGATGGAACTGGAAAGCATTATGCTAAGTGAAATAAGCCAGGTGGCAAAAGACAAATACCATATGATCTCACCTTTAACAGGAACCTAAGCAACAAAACAAACAAGCAAGCAAAATATAACCAAAGACATTGAAATAGAAAATGGGATGACAGTATCCAGAGGGAGGAGGGGAGGGAATTTCAGGGGAAAAGGGGAAGGGGTCACATGAACAAGTATAAAGGACACATGGACAAAAACTAAGGGGGGTAGACATGGGAGGGAGGTGAGGAGCACTAGGGGGGTGGACTGGGATGGGAGTAAAAGACAGAAAACTGTATTGAATAACAATTAAAATAAAATTAAAAAAATAAATAAAATCAATAGGATATATCACATATCTTCGATTTACCATTTCAGACTTACTACCAGATTTAGAAATTTCCATTTTTTCACCCTAGCCCCTCCTTCTTGACTAAATTACCTTCTTTAATAAGTATATACATTAAGCTTTTCTTAGTAAGGCACCTAGTACTAATTTCTCTGTTACCTGTTCATCTAAAGTTTTCTTTATTTCACCCTCATGTTTTTATACTTTTCTAGCTACACAATTCCGTTCACTAGTTATTATATTTTCTTAGGCTTTTGAAGTCATTATTCTGAGTCTTCTGGAATCATTTTTACTTTGAAAGAGTCTGTTGTTGGCCAAATCACCATACTTTTGTAGGCAATTGTAATTTTTCTCTGTCATTAAATCCTATTGCTTTCTTTAGTGTTCCGTGGTTTCACATGGATAAATCTCCCAGGCACTAAACTAACTGATAAAAGTCAGACACAAAAGACTAGGTAATATGTGCTTCAATTTAAATGAAACTCTAGAGAAAGTAAAACTATAACAGGGGTAGTGTTTAGGCACATATCTTTTAAAGTTTCCTATGTTATTCTTAAATGGAGCTAAAATTGAGGTGCTGCAGTGCAAACTGAGGCACAGAGGAGCTAGTTGACACTGGGAAAATATTTTAATCATGTACTTCACTCTCCCTCGGGCTGAAAATGTGAAAAGAATCAACATTTATTAAGTATTTACTAGGTCACAATCTCTTTATTCTAATTTGTATGTATAATCACCAAACTTTTGCAATGTTTTAGAGTTCATTATCATAAATACCCACATGATAAGTAATTTAACAAGCTCATATTTAATGGGCTAGTGAGTAGAGGAGCTAGGATTTGAAGTCTGTCTGGATCTAAAACCATAATTTTCCCGTGATCTTAGAATGAGTCTGTACACAGCCAAAGCTCACTGGATGGCAATCTCAAGTGCCCGAGTCTCAGGTGTCAGCACTGTTGCTGCTGCTCATTCCATCCTCCAAAGCCACCCTCAGCTTAGATTCATTTAGTCAACATTTAATTATAGACCAGACTTCATGAGGCCTGTAGACATGCCTAATGTAAAGTTCGTAATCAGTGTCAGAGCCTTAGAGGTACACACAATAGACATATCCTTTCTTTCCCATGTGATTCATAAAAAAGATTGAGAATAGAAAAAGTATAGCAGATGCTCATGTACTGTAAAGCCCACATTTTTGTACACCCTTATCACTATATGCTAGAGAGGAGCTGATATTTCGCAAGTACAAAATATCACTTTTTTTATTGATGAAGACCATTCTGGAGGACTTAGTTTGGCTTGAGAGCCAGTGTGCACTCTAACTAAACCTCAGAGTTAAGCATATATTCCTAGTCATAATAGAAAGATTTACTACATGGAGGAATAAAAGAGAACATGTGATATTTTTAAAAGTCTCACTAAAAGTGTGTGGAGAGGGTCAGAGGCAGGAAGTCTTAATTAAAATTACTCAGCTTAAAATTATTCGGTATATTCTTACCAGACTTTAAAATCTACTACAGCTTCTCTCTAGCATATAGTGACAAAGGTACACACAAAAGGGGGCTTTGTAATGCATGAACATTAATAGAAGAGTGGAAACATATTGCTCTAGTAGCTGGGTAAAGTTGATTTAGACATATAAACAACTTTTCAGTATAATGCCATCTAACACTTATATAGGGCTTACATTCTCATAGTCCTTTCTGAATTTTTTACATATATTAACCCAGTAAATTCTCAAACAAACTAGGCAAAATTTGTAACATTTATATCTTCTTTTTAAAATAAGAAAACTTAGGAATAGAGAAATCAGTTAACTTTCCCATGATCACAGAAATGGTTAAAAATGAAGCTAGGATTGAGTTTAGGAAGTTTGGCCGCAGATTTACATTCTTTACCACTGCACTATATTTAGTTACATCACACCATATCAGTGTGACAAATGCTAGGAGAGAAGTAGAAAATAGTTACTTAGCCAAGTCATAGAGTTTAGAAAGTCAGATAACAGTTCCAGGAGATTGACATCAATCAGGCAGGTAATTAAACAAAGTTCTCTGCAGACCAGGTCAAGCCAGGGGTGTGTGTGTGTGTGTGTGTGTGTGTGTGTGTGTGTGTGTGTGTGTGTGTGTTGGGGTGAAGGGCAGGGAGTTGGCCAGCTTTGAGTTAGCCAATTCTGCATTCAAACATCTCACTTCCTAAAAATCATCCCATTTTCTGCATCCACCATTTGATTAAAAATCAAGTCTCAATTTTCTAGAATGATAATTCCCCAAATTTTGAAGGTTTGAAGCCTCTCAAAAATACAGATTGCTTAGGCCCACTCTAACATTATCAGAGTAAAAAACTTCTGTGGTGCATTTCATGATTAAAATCACATTTGGTCTTCATCAATCTTCTTGGATATTTATGATTCAGTGGCCCATGGCCCATGATTTGAGAACTACAGTTGTAGGAAAGTGACAATGGACACATAGATGCCCTTCCACTCAAATACATTTAAAATGTCTACCAGAACTTGTAGTTTTTGCTTAGAATATAGAAATCTGAAAAGAGTGCCACTCAAAACATTATGACCAACAAAAACATGCTGGATCAAAAAACTCACAATTTTCTTGAACCTTCAGATATTTGAAATCACAGAGCAATGAAACTCAAAATGCAAAGAAAGATAGGCAACTGCAAAGAGAGATGGCACACAATCCCGTGCTTTCCAGGGGTGTATGCCAGGCTTCATACAAGCCAGTGAAAATAACATGTCCAAATAATTTTTTAATTAATAAAGATTTCTCATTGAACTTTCAGGTGACTTAATTGGTTAATTGAATTACATAGGTTTCAAGTATACAATTCTATGGCACATCATCCATATATTGTATGTGTGCCCATCACCCAAAGTAAGATCTTCCATCATTCCATTTACCCTTTACTACCCCACCCTTCTTCCCTGTGGTAATCACCATACTATTGTCTGTGTCTAGTTTTTTCTCGTTTATCTTGTTTGTTCGTGTGTCACTTTCAGTTTTCTTTCCCGCATATGAGTGAAATCATATGGTTCTTGACTTTTTCTGTCTTATTTAGCTTAGCATGGTATTCTCAAGGCCCATCCCTGTTGTCACACATGGCAGTATTTCACCTTTTTTATGCTGAGTAGTATTCCATTGTATATACATATGTACTCCATCTTCTTTCTCCAGTCATCTACTCAAGGAATAATGGCCACCATGAATAATGCTGCAATGAACGTAGGGTTGCATACAGCTTTGCAAATAAATGTTTTCAAATTTTGGGGTAGATACCAAGAATATGGTTTGCTGAATCAAATGGTAACTCTATTCTTAATTTGCTGAGGAATCGCCATATCATTTTCCATAGTGGCTGTATCAATTTACATTCACACCTGCAGTGAATGAGGGTTCCTTTTTCTCCACAACCTCTCCAACATTTGTCATTGCTTGTCTTGTTGATAATAGCCATTCTAACAGGTTTGAAGTGGTATCTCATTGTAGTTTTAATTTGCATTTCTCTAAAGTTAGCGAGATTGAGCATCTCTTCATATATCTGTTGACCACCTATATGTCTTCTTATGAGAAGTTCTATCTATTTTTTAATTGGATTGTTTGTTTATGAGTTCTTTATACATTTTTATATTAACTTCTTGTCAGAACTATTGTTTGCAAATATCTTCTCTTACTTGTTGTACTTTTGTACTGGACTGCTATTTGTCCCCATATACAAAAATTTACTCAAAATGGATCAAAGACCTAAATATAATACCAGAAATAATAAATTACATACATGAGAACATAAGTACTAAACTTATAGACATTGGGTTTTATGAATTTGACCCCAAATGCAAAGGAAGTGAAAGCAAAAATAAATGAATGGGACTATATCAAAATTAAAAGTTTACACATACCAAATTTGTTCAAATTTATAAACAATCCTCAAAGCTGAGTGTGGACCTATGTGAAAATACAGAATGGCTGGGAGTCATGTGTTTATGACACAAAGGGAAATTCAAACCCACTCAGGTTTTCTTCCTTGGTCTTAACCAGGTACTCATGAGAAAGTCAGAGCAAAAGGATAGGTTTGGGAAGGCCTTCATTATGAAACAGGCCTGGTAGAGAATAGCAGCCATCGTAGAATGGGAACTACACCTCACCTAGTTTCTCTCCCTTGGGAACCAAAGCCTTTAGCCCCTGGAGGGAGAGGACAAGTGAAGACCCATTGCTGCTGAGTGAAAGGTTAAGAAACAAACTCTACAGCTTCTGGCTGAGGTAGGTTCATCAGAAGCTTCCTACAGCACGAGGGAAGGGAAAGAATTACTGGAGTCTCCACTTTCAAGACAGAAACATAGCATCTGCCTACAACTGAAGCTGAACTGACACAATTGATAATGTAATGTACCCCAGCTCCCACTACTAGACTAGCTGGGTTTAAGTAACAAGTAACAGTGTTCTACTCCTGAGGAAGGGTGGAGAATATGGAGAATGGTCTTATCTGTTGCCTAGGAACAAAGGGAAGACCTAAAACTCATATGGGGTTCTGACTCGTCAGGCCACACCCTAAACACACAGTAAAGCTGGAGGAATGTGAATCCTGTGCTGCATTCACTGATGACATTCATAGCAACTGGAGGAAGAAATTGATGGCCTGAATAGTTCTTTTTCTGTTAAAGAAAGTAGTTAGCAACCTTCTAAAACAAAAAACTTTAGGTCTAGGTGTCTGTACTGGTGAAGCCTACCAACATTTAAACAACACTAAATAGTCATTCTTTACAAATGACCCAAAACATATAAAGAGAACTAACACTTTCTAAATCATTCAAGATGTAATCTCTATAAATCAGAGATTATTTCATAACTAGAATAAATGAATAGATATAGATGAGTTCAATGTCACAACAGGATTATGGGAAAAGCCACTTGTGCCTAAAACTGCAGAGCCTAACATTTTCAAAGCTTTGCAAGTTCAGGGTGTGATGGTATTTAATACAAAATCTTTCTAAGAATTTATGGCATATTTGATTGCAATAAATATAGGATTTTTTTCTAAAGTGCATTCTACAGAATATCAGTGTCATGTAATGGTCTAAGGAACATTTTTAATATCAATAGCATCTTAATGTTTCAAGTGAATATTTCTTAATTAAAAGCTCCAAGATGTCCTGAAATAAAACATGGCTAAATATTTTTTCCACTGACCAAGATTTACAAGTATGTTTTTCTTTGAATCCTTTCTATACATTATATTAACATTGTTACATAGAACTGAAGAACACTGAGTGATATCACATAGACCTAGAGTTCCATCTTAAAAAACACCCACACACACATACACTTGGGCAATATTAGAACTGGAATATCTCTAAGACTTTCAACATTCCATAAAAGTGAAATTCCTCTATGGTGTAGCAAAAGACACAGACAGAAAACAGAAAAATAGTAATTTAAAAAGTGGATCAGTAAGTCAAACTTTATAAATACTTGTTCATCAAATAAGCAACACAACTTTAAAACAAAAAAGACTACAGATTTATCAAGATCATCAAGACCATGTTAACTGTTTTTTGATTGGGAATTTGTTTTCCATCACAAGTACACCCCTCCAGGACAAAGAGTTAATAAGGAGTACTACCTCAATGTTCTTCATCAGCTGAGAGATGCAATGTGACAAAAACAGCCACAGCTATGGGCAACTGGTGATTGGCAACTTCATCATGAAAACGCGTCCGTTCCTGCTTCACATCTCATGCAGGGTTTTTGGTGAAACATCAAATCACCCAGGTGACTCAGACACCTAGCAGCCCAGATTTGGTGCCCCTCAACTTCCTGAAAGTAAAATCACCTGTTAAAGGGAAGAGATTTCAGACTGTCAGTGAGATTCAGGAAAATATAACAGAGCAGCTGATAGAGGTTCCAATGAAGGATTTTACAGAATGTTTTGAACAGTGGAAGAGACACTGAGAGAACTGTGTGAGGTGTCAAGGTGTCTACTTTGAAAGGGATTGAGGCATCATTGTCCTATGTTCAATGTTTCTTATATATTGTATCTTCTTCAATAAATGTCTCTATTTTCTATAGTATATGGTGGGCACCTTCTGGACAGACCTTGTATTACAGAGTTTCAGGAAACTTTGAAAATGGTTGAATTATCAATCATTATTTTTATATTGATTGATATAATTTTATATTACTCCTTAATTTTATATTACTCCTAATATTTTTTCTTTCTAGTTTCTTATTGACATTTTGACATTTGTTTTACATTCCTAAAGTCCCAAATGCCTTAGCTATAAATAAGAAATACTACCATATTTTATTCATATAGATGTTGTGAGGTTTTTTAAAGGTTGTGAATTGATGTGTCTTGATTATTTTTGTGTGTGTGTGTGTGTGTGTGTGTGTGTGTGTGTGTTTATGCTTGGTACCTGTATTTTTAATATAGACTAAACATACATTATCTTTTCTTTTATTTCCATTTTTCTTTCATTTCCATTCATTCCTTTCCTCCCTTATTTCATTTCCCAGACCTTTTCTTAAAACCACCTTAAACTTCTGGCAAGCCTCTTAAACTCTTTGATCCTTAGATCACTTATAAAACATAGAAATTTAAGGTTATCTTTGAAGGACTTTTTTAAAAAATATATATTTCACATGATTTTTGCATGGTATGGGAACCACACTTGCAAATAGGCAGCACCTAACTAATTGAAAGTGAATGTTGCTGTTTTTATTAATATTGTCTACATTGTTTAGTAATCACAATGGCTTATTACTAACAGATGGACTGATTTTAACCCTTTACAGTAATTTTTTACATTTTGGCATTAATTTTGATGACCTCAGGTGTTTGTTGATAGTTATTATCCCTGTGTGTTATCATTCAATTAACTAGAATTAATTGCCATCACTATATTTAGAAACTAGCAGAATCCTAAACTGATCAAACTTGAAGGGGGATTTTATTGGTGATAATGGCAATAATGAAGAGAAGTTAGCTTATAAAGTGTTCTTATATTATCTTTAGGTCTTCAAAGCTACAGAACACTGTCTGGTTACCTTCATATTGGGTGAATATATATTTCTGAACATGTAATGCATTACCTAGAAGGATGTCCCTTCCCAACAACACCAAGTTCCACTCCTCCTCCTTCTTGTTGCTGGGCATCCAAGAACGAGAAATGTTTCACACCTGGGTTGGCTTTACCTTTTGTGCTGGGTACCTGATTGCACTTGCAGGGAACCTCACTGTTCTCTTTGTGATCTAGACTGAGAGCAGCATATACCAGCCTATGTTCTACTTCCTGGCCATGTTGGCTACCATTGACTTGGGCCTCTCCACTGTTACCATCCCCAAAATGTTTGGGATTTCTGGTTCAATCTCAGGGAGATTACCTTTGAAGCCTGCCTCACCCAGATGCTTTTCATTCACAATTTCACAATGACAGAATCAGCAGTCTCTTGGCAATGGCTTATGACCGTTATGTGGCCATCTGCAACCCACTCTGATACAGCACCCTCCTCACCAACAGAGTCGTTTCTGTGATTAGCCTTGGTGTATTAGTGAGGGCACTTATTTTTGTGATGCCATCTGTATTTCTCATTTTGTGTTTGCCATTCTGTTGGAATCATGTCATTCCCCATACCTTCTGTTAACTCATGGGCCAGCATCAGATCAATATCATCTATGGCTGGAAGACTATTTCAATCTTAGTTTTTGACACTATAGCCATTTCCCTTTTTTATATTCGGGCACTCCAAGCTGTTTTCTGTCTTCCTTTCCTTGATGCCTGACTCAAGTCTTTCAGCACATGTAGTTCTCATGTTTTTGTTATTCTTGCCTTCTATACACAAGCTCTCCTTTCTTTCATGACACATTGCTTTGGCCCAAATGCCCCTCATTATATCTACATACTCTTGGCCAATCTGAATGCCATAATGCCACCAATGCTCAGACTTGTTATATATGGAGTCAGAACTAAGCAGCTCTATGACCATGTGAAGAAAATATTATTATAAAAACAAAGAATGGAAAAATAATTGTACATAATACACATGAGCCTTAATGTAAAATTTTATGAAAGAAGTCAGAGAAATGCTTTCTCATAAAAATTATGTTAAAACATGTATATACATACATGAGCTCTCTTCTGTAAGTATTTTATTTCCATCTGCTTTTCAGACCACTTTTCATTATGCATTCCTGCATTCTTTGTCCCTTATAATTTTATTTAGCAGGTTATATTATTTTTCTCTATTATTTTCAATACCTGTCAATATTTTTATATCAAAAGCTTTAGTGCATCTATTGTTAGCAGATTAATCGATGTTTCATGGAGGTTCTTTCTTCTCCCAACATAATAATAATAATTTTCTCACTGCATGTTTTTATAATCAAATATTGGAAATAAAATGGTGACTCTGCCACTTGCCCTGACCTTGTAGAATTTACAGAGTTTAAAATTTGTTAGCAAACTCAACTTACAAACTTTCATCAGAAAAAGACATAGAATAGTATGTGAATACTTATGTACCTTCCAGTCAACATGAAAACATATATAAAAATTACTTGCAAATTCAGGACCATTTCTGTACCCATAATTTTCTCTTCCTTTCTAGGTATAACCACTATCCTGAAGTTGATGTGAGTGATTGCCATGTGTGCTTCAGTTTTTTTAAATAAGGTTTAGTTTTTCTTGAGAAATTTGTGCAAAGGAAATCATTATAAATATATCTTTTTGCAACATCATTTTTCATACAGTAATTTTAATGTATTTTTATTGATAATGTTTTTCTAATGTTTCATTCATTGTGTATATGTAACAGGCTTACTTAACCACTCTCCTGATATTTCATATTTAGGTTGTTTTCAGTTTTTTGAAAAAGCAATATAAGTCTCTCATTCTTCAGAAGGACAGTTCTGAGGTATGTTCTGTGTTCAGTCTGTTTCTT
>PVKM010022548.1:0-13773 GCA_004027735.1 Carollia perspicillata
GGAAGAACAACAAGTGGAAAACTTATTTGAGCAAATAATAGAGAACTTCCCCAATCTGGCAAAGGAAATAGACTTCCAGGAAGTCCAGAAAGCTCAGAGATTCCCAAAGAAGGTTGACCCAAGGAGGAACACACCAAGGCACATCATAATTACCCTAACCAAGATTAAAATGAAGGAGAGAATTCTAGAAGCAGCAAGAGATAAGGGGACAGTCACCTACAAAGGAGTTCCCATCAGACTGTCAGCTGGTTTCTCAAAAGAGACCTTACAGGCAAGAAGGGGCTGGAAAGAAGTATTCCAAGTCATGAAAGGCAAGGACCTACATCCAAGACTGCTCTATCCAGCAAAATTTTCATTTAGAATGGAAGGGCAGATAAAGTGCTTCTCAGATAAGGTCAAGTTCAAGGAGTTCATCATCACCAAGCCCTTATTATGTGAAATGTTAAAGGGACTTATCTGAGAAAAAGAAGATAAAAATATATGAACAGTAAAAGGACAGCAAACTCACAGTTATTAACATCCACACCTAAAACAAAAGCAGACTAAGCAGACACCTAAAACAGGAGCAGAGCCACAGAAATGGAGATCACCTGGAAGGTTAGTAACAGGGGAGTGGGAGAAGGTAAAGAAAATAAGTAGTATAGATAGTGGGGAGAAAATAGACAGGAGGGCAAGAGTAGTGTGGGAAAAGTAAAAGCTAAAGAACTTATGACACATGGACATGAACTAAAGGGGGGAGTGTGGGTGGGATGGGGTGTGCAGGGTGGAGGTGAATGAAGGGGGGAAATGGGACTACTGTAATGCCATAATCAATGAAATATATTTAAAAATATCAAAATTAGTGAATTTTTGTGTAGCCATTTCAATATTGAAGATGGAAGAAATATGCAACATTTTCAGCATATTATGCTTTATTATTTCAAGAAATGTAAAAATTCAACTTAAACACAACAAAAGATTTGTGCAGTGTATGGAGAAGGTGGTGTGACTGATCGTGTCAGAAGTGGTGTGTGAGGTTTCGTGCTGGAGGTTTCTCACCGGAAGATGTTCCATGGTAGACCAGCTGAAATTGATAGTGAGCAAATTGAGACATTAATTGAGAAAAATCAATGATGTAACACATGGGAGATAGCCAACATACTCAAAATACCCAAATCAATAAAGTTATTGGTGAAAATGAAAAATGTGTCTTTTATTTCATGAAAAAAAAAAAAAAAACAACCCATGGACTTTTTGGCCAACCTAAGAAAATCAAAGTTGGGGGATTCCTGGTGCAAAGGATGTGCACATTTAAAATTCTGATACATATTGACAAACTGTCCCACAGAAAACTTGTATCATCTCTACCCCCCCCCCAATAAATCATGAGTTTGCAAACTGGGACACATGGGCGGAATCCAGTCAGCATAGTCAACATCTTTACTTTTTAAGAGTTGTTTAGGAAAAGAAAAGTCACTGAAGAATGTACAACAGAGCATATTGTAGCTCACAAAATGGAAATTTCTACTACCTAGATCTTCACAGACAAAGTTTGCCAACCAGTGGTTTACAGGAAAATAGTGTCTTACTCTATGGTAGTATTTGCTGTGCTTGGCATGTTTCTGAGTTTAAATATTTTAAACAGATAGGTGTTTGTATGTTTCCCCTTGTCAAGCAATTTCCTTTGCCAGTTGTTCTTTTAGGCTGCTCATTTTTTCCTTCCTTACTTGTAAAAGCTTTTTATTTATCAGGAAAAATGCATTTTGTCATATATTTGCAAGTATTTTTCTCTGTGTCATGTATGACATCTCTTTACAAAGGAAGCTCTGAGTGTGTAATAATGTACGTATTCAGAGAATGACAGCAAGTTGTGTTTTAGATATAGTAGTGTGAGAAGTTCTCTGACAAGTTGACATTTGAGTAGAGAATTCAAATAAGCAAGAGAGGGACCACTTTGTATATATGGATGAAGGGGGACCCCGGCAGTAGGAACAACAAATGCACAGACCACGAGATGGCAGCTTATGTGGCATGTGGCTAAAGTGGAGGGAGAGTGGTTAGGAGTTGAAATTAAAGAGGCAGTGGGGGATGAGCTCATGTAGAATGTTGTAGACCAAGGTGAAGATGATGAATTTTATTCTGATTTCAGTGCAAGTTTGTAGTATTATGACATGATCTGACTTAAGTTTTAAAAAGGAGCACTTAATCTAATTCTGTTGTCTACTTTTATTGTTTAAGAGATTTTATGTATTTATTTTTAAAGAGAGGGGAAGGGAAGGAAAAAGAGAGGGAGAGAAACATCGATGTGTGGTTGCCTCTTGAGCACCCCCTACTGGGGACCTGGCCTGCAACCCAGGCATGTGCCCTGACTGGGAATCAAACTGGGAACCCTTTGGTTCACAGGCCCACGCTCAATCCACTGAGCTATGCCAACCAGGGCCTGTTGTCTATTTTTAAATATGATTTATATTTTCCTGTTATAAGCTAAATGTATGTATGTTTTCAAATATGTAGATAAGATAGAAAGGTACAAAACCCTCAGCCTTTCTGCCATCCTCTTCAAGAAACCTCTGTGCCGAGTAGAAAAAGAAGTGAATGCTTTTGAGATACCCACGTTGCTCACACAAAAACAGTCTCTTTTGGTCCTTTGCCCTGGACTTGTGACATTCTAGACTAGTTCCAGTCTCAGTTGTGGCTGAATGTAGTGTGTACAATAAATCATCTCTTCTGCTGTCTTAGCTGAAGAAAAAAAATTAAAAAGAACTAAGTAAGGATAAGAGTATTTTAATAAGCCTTTAGGGATACACACATGTGTACACACACACACACACACACACACACACACACACACACACAGATATCCTAAGGTTGGGAGGTACCTTAAAGATCTTCTGGTGCAGACCCTTGTATATATTTTTTATAGATTTTATTTTTTTTATTTAGTTTTAGAGAGAGGGGAGGAAGAGAAACATCAGTCGGTTGCCTCTCCTACGTGCCCCAACTGGGGATCAGCCTGCACTGCAGCCCAGGCATGTGCCCTGACTGGGAATTGAACAGATGACTATTTACTTTGCAGGATAATGCCCAAGCATCTGACCCACATCGGTCAGGGACCCCTGTACATTTTGAGCAAAAATCCTTTACTTTGAATCTTGCAGGCTTGTTCTGTTTAGTTTTTTAGTGGAAGCTTCATTCCCCCAGTGTTGCCCTGCAGATAAAACAATTGTAGGTCCCCTTCCTCTGTTGTGATACAGTGTATGGTTTACAAAAATGTTTTCTGAGTTCTACTTCAAGTCAAGGCTTCTTTAAGTTTGTAGTTGCTGATAGTGGGTTGGTTTTGGCACATGTTCCCAAATCTTTATTTTTTAAAACATTTTTTATTCATTACTTATTTTAGAGACAGAGAGGATGTGGGAGGAGAGAGAGAGAGAGAGGCATGGGTTTGTTGTTCCACTTGTTTATGCATTCATTGGTTGCTTCTTTTATGTGCCCTGACCGGGGATCAGAACCCACAACCTTGCATTTCAAGACGATGCTCTAACCAACTGAGCTACCTAGCCTGGGTCCAAATCCTCAGGTTTAATTTGAAGTTAAGAGCAAGAAAGAGTCTGCTCACAGAGCAAGTGGAGAGACAGGCTATGAAGAATTGTGGTTCTTTTTGGCTGAAGAAACAGACTGAGCAGTGAGTATCTTAAGGACAAATAGTTATAGTAGGGATTTTGTTGCCTTAGACTAATATAAGATATGGATTTAGCCATAAGTAGGTCAGTCCTGGAATAGTTTCATATAAAATAACATCCAGTATAGCCAGTCACTTCCATTTCTTGCAGTGGTCTTTTCCTCAGACTCCTACAGATCTAGGACCAATGACTTGCAGATGGCATGCAGTTCTGGTAAGGGTGTGTTCATACAAACACACTGTGATAACCTGCTTCAGACTTCTCTGCCAGTTCTTTGTCTGCCCTGAAGACAGAAATCTCCCATTTCTGGATTAGGACTTTACCAGTAGTAAAATTGGGATTCCTAGAACAGATCTGATCATCTGGTTTTCGGGGACTGGGCTTACTGGGATAGCTGTACCTTGTTGGGTTCCCTGTGGAATCAAGAGTCTCAGTCTCTGAGAAACTACTTCATTGTTGCCTGAACTTACACAAGATTGGCTTTGAAATTTGGACACCCAAAATTCATTTTCAGTAGGGAAAAGACCTTTCCACTATTTGTGTCCAGTTCATTTTAAAAAGCCCCACAATGCCTGGAAACCACTTTGGTCCCCAGAAAGTGGCTGGGAAGCATGGACTTGGAGAGCAAAAAAAAAAAAAAGGACTTGAGCACAGTTTTCTATAGAAGAATATGGTGACATTTCTCACTTTTTTTTGGAGTAGAGTGTCTATAACTTTACATTTTATTTTGTTCTATAATATCGATTTGTGTGGGTAGATACTTTCTGGAAAAGGAAGTGGCATATTTATGTAAGGAGCCTGGAAGTCTTCTATGAATGAGGGATTGGACTCAGGTTCTTTATTCTCTGATATGCAAAGTTGTTAAAGCCTGTTTGGGTGGACCAAAGGTCTCAGGGAACATGTGAATAATTTGGTTACAAAGAAGTAGAAAGAGTTGGGAGTTGCTTCCTCTTAGAGCCCTCTGTCCTTTTGTTTCTGAGCTGATTGTAGTCCAGGCTTGCTGCATATCTCTGTTTCTAGAATTTTCTTTGTTTATGCACCTGTATTGGATCACTACTTCCTAAATTCCTTGTCTTCCTCCTAAATTCCTGGTCTTCCTCTTTCTTTTCTTTTGAATACTTTAAGTAATATTTTTTCAAAGATTTTATTTATTTATTTACTTACTTACTTACTTATTTATTTTTTAGCCCTTACCATCTCTTGTTTTCTGGTGTTTTTTTCTTAAATATTTTATTTATTTATTTTTACAGAGAGGGGAGGGGAAGGAGAAAGAGAGGAAGAGAAACATCAATGTGTGGTTGCCTCTTGCACACCCCTCACTGGGGACCTGGCCCACAACCCAGGCCTGTGCCCTGACTGGGAATCAAACCAGAGACCCTTTGCTTCACAGGCCCATACTTAATTCACTGAGCTACACCAGCCAGGGCTTATTTATTTACTTTTAGACAGAGGGGAAGGGAGGGAGAAAGAGAGAAAGAGAAACATCAATGTGTGGTTGCCTGTTGCATACTCCCTACTGGGGACCTGGCCCACACCCCAGGCCTGTGCCCTGACTGGGAATCAAACTAGAGACCCTTTGCTTCACAGGCCCATGCTCAATCCACTGAGCTACACCAGCCAGGGCTTATTTATTTATTTTTAGAGAGAGGGGAAAGGAGAGAGAAAGAGGGAGAGGAACATCAATGCGTGGTTGCTTTCCACGTGGCCCACACTGGGGACCTGGCCTGCAACCCAGGCATATTCCCTGACTGGGAATCGAACCAATAACCCTATCTTTCTTAATATACTTCTTCATTTTGAGGGAATGCATTCTCTAGTAACTTCCTAAGAAAAGTTTATGAGTGATAAGTTTCTAAAATATTATTTGCATGTCTCAGAATCTCTTTAATACACTTTCATATTTGTTTGACATTTTGGCTCAGTAAAGAATTCTGGAATGTTCAGCCAAAATGGAGGTGTAGGTAGACACACTTTGCCTCCTTGCACAATCAAAAGAAGGACAACAACAAATTTAAAAACAAAAAACAACCTTAATCGCCAGAAAATCGAACTGTATGAAAGTCCGACAACCAAGGAGTTAAAGAAGAAACTTTCATTCAGACTGGTAGGAGGGGCAGAGATAGGCAGCTGGAGCAGAAAGGACTTGTGGCAAGGCAGTGGCTGGAGGACCTGGAGGGCAAGGTAGCAGCTGGCAGACTGGGCAGTCCCACATTTGCATGCAGATAAACCAGGAGGAACAACTGGGGAGTGAGACAGACCGTGCAACACAGGGTTCCAGTGCGGGGAAATAAAGCCTCAAAATCTCTGACTGAAAAAACCTATAGGGGTTGAGGCAGCAGTGGGAGAAACTCCCAGCCTCAGAGGAGAGCTTGTTGGAGACACCCACAGGGTCCTAGAACAGATACAAACCCACCCACCCGGGAATCAGCATGAGAAGGGCCCAATTTGCTTGTGAGTAGCAGGGGAAGTGACTGAAAGCCGGGGAAAATGGGACAACTGTAATAGCATAATCAATAAAATATACTTAAAAGAAAAAAGTTGAAACATTATTATCATCTTCTCTTATAACATGTTCCTCCCGGGAGAAGCTCAGATGAGGCTGTTCTGTCCTTCTGGCTTAAGTGCCTCAAGATAGGATGACTGAAAAAGAAGGTTATGAGTAGAATAAATTACCATCAGAAAGGAGAGACAGGATCCTAAGAAAAGAAATCTGGCCTGGATTGAAAGGCAAGAGGGAAGTGGAGAGAACTTAAATCAGGGAAAAGGAGGTGGTCAAGTTCAAGAGGAATCTCTGGGAACTGGGCCTAAGAACATCCCTAGCCCCCACCCTTCTGCTGTCATCATCCCCCACCATAACTTCCTTCTTTCCCCAGCCCTTTTATTTTAATACACACACTCCATCCTAACTTTATTCCATCAGAGGCCTCTGGAAACAGACCAAAGTTACAAACAGTCTCCAAGAGAAGACCTAGATGACTAGGAAACAGAAAAAGGTGTTCAGCCTCACAAATAATCCAGAATCAGCCATTTCAACAACAGGAAGAGACCTTGGAAGTGTTTTACACAGAGGGAGGTCCTCAGAACACTTTGAAAATGAATATATCTCTGATTTGAAATTTTACTGCAGGATATACTTCTGTACTCACTCTCAAGATTAGATTTTTAAAATAACAGTGTTCTAAGGAGAAAAAATATTTTTAGTTGAAAAATATCAAGGTTTCAATATTTATGTATAAAAACTTAACCCTGGCTGGTATGGCTCAGTGGATTGAGTGCCCACCTGTGAACCGAAGGGTCACCAGTTCAATTGCCAGTCAAGGCACATGCCTGGGTTGCGGGCCAGGTCCACAATAGGGGGCACACAAGAGGCAACTGAACATTGAAGTTTCTCTCCCTCTCTCCTTCTCTTTCCCTCTCTAAAAATAAAGAAATAAAATCTTTTTAAAAAGGATCAACCAATGAATGTGTAAATAAATGGAATAACAAATTGGTCTCTCTCTCTCAAATCAATGAATAAAAAAATAAATAAAATCCCTTCTTTAAAAAAAGTATTTGGCCCTGGCTGGTGTAGCTCAGTGGATTGAGTGTGGACCTGCGAACCACACAACTGCGGTTCGATTCCCAGTCAGGGCACATGTCTGGGTTGCAGGCCAGTTCCCAGCAGGGGACGCAAGAGAGGCAACCATACATTGATATTTCTCTCCCTCTCTCCTTCCCTTCCCCTCTAAAGATAAATAAATAAAATCTTTAAAAAATAAAAATAAAAAAAGTATTTGGTTTATTTGTCACTATTACCTAAAAGATGAAAAAAAAATAAAAGAATGCATTGTGTCCTCAGAACAGAGCAAAGTTTCAAGCAATCGTTTCCTGTAAGAAACAGCAGAAATTAAAATACTTGCTTCTGAAACTGTGTTTTCCTTGGAAAGCAAAGTTTTGGCTGTTGAAATGGCAACAAATGGAAAATTTAAAAGTTAGAAACAAATGAAATAATGTTTCTGTGCAATTTCCTGAGAAAGTGTAAACTTTAGGTCAATGTCAGGGTCTGGAATCGCATTAATTCATTAACCTGTTTGATTTTACTTATCTCAGGCAGTCAAAGAGGCTCCCCAGTATTAACATGCATTTTGGGGTTTATTTGTGCACCTAGAAGGTATCATGATACCAATTCACAGTTAAATGAGATTATATGTACCGATAATAATGCATTAGTTGGGATTATTTTGGTTATAAATGATAGAAACTCAACTACAAACTGGTTTAAGCACAGATGAAAATTTATTGATCTATGTAACTGAAAAATCCAGGGGGTGGAGATTTTTGGGGCCATGGCTAGATGTAGATGTTCCTGTAACTGCTTTTTAAAAAAGATTGTATTTATTTATTTATTTATTTATTTATTTATTTATTTATTTATTTATTTTTAGAGAGAGAGGAAGGGAAGGGGAAAGAGAGAAACATCGATGTGTGGTCAACTCTTATGGGCCCCCTACCTGGGACCTGGCCTGCAACCCAGGCATGTGCCCTGACTGGGAATCAAACTGGTGACCCTTTGGTTTGCAGTCTAGGGTACAATCATCTGAGCCACACCAGCCAGGACTCATGTAACTGCTTTTATTGCACTGGTTTCATTCTTAGGCAGTCTCTGTTTGCAGCCTCAGGTTTACCTCAACCCTGTAACTTACAGTTCTATTGAAGAATTATTCTCCTTTTCACTATTTCCAGAAAGCCCTGGGATGGTGTCTTGCTGGTTTAAACCTATCACAGTGGCAAACCCCTGTGCACTAATTTACTACTCCTGGGCCACTTTCCTACCCTGGACTGGGGGTGCTGATAGGGTGGACAAGTAGTTGAGATTATACTGAATAGAGATAATCCAATCAACTAAAGATCATGAATGCTTTCTTATGTTCATAAAAATTCTTTAAGAAACTAATTTAAAAATTAGACTTTTTATTTTAAGACAATTGTAGATTTATAAGCAGTTGTAAGAAGTAATACAGAGAGCTCTGATGTACCCTTCACCCAGTTTCCACAAATGACAACATTTTGCAAAACTATAGTTTAATAACACAACCAGTATAATGACATTGATACAATCAAGACACAGAAGAGTTCTATCAGCACAAGAAAATATCATTAGAAATAAATGCTTAATAATCCATTTTATAGGTATACTGTATCATAATTTATGAACCCTGCTATTATTTGACATGTAAGTTGTTTCCTATTGGGACTGTAATAAATAATGCTATAGAAACATCCTTGTATATAAATCTTTGCCAAAATCTCTGATTATTTCTGTAGGAGAAATTCCTTGAAGGAGGTTTGTTGAGTCAAGGGATATGTACACTTTAAGGTTCTCAATACTAATTGCCAAATTGCTTTCCAGAAAGGTCATACCAACTTATACTCCTGTAGTACATGAAAGTGCTTGGCTCACCATGTGAACTAATGTTGAGAGTTTAAAAAGTCTTTGCCAACTGATGAGTGAAAAATATCTTGGGATTGTTTGGCTTTTTTAATAATTATTGAAGCTGAGCATTTATATAAACATATATATATATATTAGGTTTCTAATATATATATTAGAAATAATATATAAATAATATATATATTAGGTATATGTGTGTATATATATATATATATATATATATATATATATATATATATATTAGGTTTCTTATTGTTACTCTCCTGAGAGTTATCTGTTCTTATCTTTTGACCATTTTTATGACATTTTCTTTCTTTTTTTATATTTTATTTATTTATTTTTAGAGAGAGGGGAAGGGAATGAGAGAAAGAGGGAGAGAAACATCAATCTATGGTTGCCTGTCACGTGCCCCTACTGGGGACCTGGCCTGCAACCCAGGCATGTGCCCTGACTGGGAATCAAACCAGCGACCCTTTTGTTCACAGGCGGCACTCAATCCACTGAGCCACAGCAGCCAGGGAATTTTCCTTACATTTTCTTATTAATTTATGAATACTCTTTGCATGTTAAGGATATTTTAAAGAGGTTTCTTGTGATAAAATTAAAGTACCCTGCATTTTGCTCAGTAAACTGTACAACTCAATAACTTTTAGTATATTCACAGAATTGACCACCTATCAGCACAATCAATTTTAGAACATTTCATTACCCTAAGAAAAAAGAACTCTAATCCCCTTAGTTATTATCCTTAATCTCTCCATCCTCACCATTCCCTGGCAACCACTATTCTATTTCTTATCACTATATTGCCTATTCTAAAAATTTCATATAAATGGGATCATAAAATGTGTGGTCTTTTGTGACTGGGACCATTCATTTAAGTATATTGTTTTCAAGGTTCACCTATGTTGTAGCATGTACCTGAATTTTATTCATCTTAAAGTCAAATAATATTTCATTGTATGGATATACAACATTTTGTTTATCCCTGTATCTGTCGGTAGACATTTAAGTTGTTTCAACCTTCTTCCAATTATGAATGATACTGCTGTAAACACTTGTGTACAGGTCTCTGTGTGGGTACATTTTCATCCCTCTTGGGTAGATATCTCTCAGTGGAATTGTTGGGGTTGTGTTAATTCTAATTTTTTGAGGAACTGCTAGACTATTTTCCACAGTGACTGCAATATTTTACACTCCCATAAACAATGAATGAAGGTTTCATTTTCTCTACATTCTTGTCAACATTTGTTATTTTCTGTCTTTTTAAAAAATTGTAACCTGCCCTGGCTGGCGTGGCTCATTGGATTTAGCACCGGCCTGTGAAACAAAGGGTCACTAGTTTGATTCCCAGTCAGGCACATGCCTGGGTTGTGGGCCAGGTCACTAGTAGGGGGTGTGTGAGAGGCAACCACACATAGATGTTTCTCTCCCTCTCTCTCTCCCTTCCTTCCCCTCTCTAAAAATAAATGAATACAATCTTTAGTAAAAAATAAAAAATAAAATAATTATAACCCTTCTAGAGTGTATGAAGTGGTATTGCACTGTGGTTTGACTTGCATTTACCTGATGGCTAATGATGTTGAGCATCTTCTCACGTACCTCTCCCTTCTCCATTATTTGTACATTGTCTTTAGACAGATGTCTGATTAAATCATTTGCTCATTTTGAAGTTACTTTATTTGTCTTTTTATCTTAGAAGTGTAAGAGTTCTTTATATATTCTGGACACTGGACTCTTGTCAGACATATGATTTCCAAACATTTTCTCCCATTCTGTGAGTTGTCTTTTCAGTTTCCTTATAGTGTTTTCTCACACACATTAAAAAATGTTTTTAATAAAATCTACTTTATGTAGTTTTTCTTTTCCTGCCTGTGCTTTAAGAAATTATTGTCTGCTCTGGCTGGGTAGCTCTCAGTGGGTTGGAGCACCATCCCGATGTACCAAGGTTGTGGTTCTATCCTTGCTCAGGGTACACACAGGAATCAACCAATGAATGTCTGAATGTGTGGAACAGCAAATAGATATTTTTTCTCTCTCTCGCTCCCTTCCTCTCTTTCTCTCTAAAGTCAATAAAAAAATTAAAAAAAACCATTGTCCATTCAATTCGTGGTCATTAATATTTATCCCTTTGTTTTCTCTAGTAGTTTTGTAATTTTAACACATTTAGATTATTGCTCTACTTTGAATAATGTTTATATATGATGTAAGGTACAGGCCCAACTTCATTGTTTTGCATATAGATATTCAGTTGTCCCAGCACCCTTTTTGAAAAAAATATTCTTTCTCCATTGAATTGTCTCATCGCCATTTTCAGTCTCCAGGCACTACCACTGTTAGAAGTTTGTACCCTTCCCAACTATGCATATGCACATGTGTGAGGTTTGAAAAGTGGGTTGCTCCACCAGTACTTATTTATTCACCAATGATATGCATGCACTTATAGTCCCCCTAGTTTAAGTACTAGATCTGCTATGTTAAGTACTTAGCAAATTAAGTACATTAAAAAATGAACAGAGGAATGAAAACTGCAAAAGGCTGAAATAAAGATGGTATAAATAATAATTAAAAAATAAAAGTGGTATCAAACTGTAAGTATGGTTTTGCATCTTACTTTTTTCACTTGACAATATAGCATGATATCTTTCCATATGTTGATCAACTGCATATTTTCTTATTATGCTAAGTAGAGCCTTCTCCACCCCATAGCTATAAAAAATATCCTCCTATATAGTCATTTACAACTTTTATAGGCTGCTATTTTTATTTATTTTTAACTTAAATTGTTGTAAAAGGAGGACTGTAGCATTGGTGCAATTCTCAATGTCATCTTGTCCACAACAGAGGGGACAATTAAAAGCAGTTGCTCATCTCCTCTCCGCACACATTCAAGAGAGAGGCTGGCAAACATTCTGCCTATTGACTTGACACATTCAGACAGAGCTTAAGCTGGCTAGAGGCAAGTGTCTCTGTGTGTGTGCGCGTGTGTGCGTGCGTTCCTCCCCTACTCACTCTTGCCTTTTGTACTTTGTGTGGACCTATTCTCCTCAGGTATAAACCAGTGATTCCCCATAGAGTACTTAAAAGATCCACTTGGAATGATTGGACTGTGTAACATCAGACCACTCTCAGGGTCCGCCATTCTGAAAAGGGTGGGATTAAATAAAGAATTGGTACTTGCAGTTCCCATGAAGACTTCTAGCACTGGAGCAAAACTGGGAGAATCCGTTTCACTGACTTGGTTTCAGACTTGCATAGTTTTTATACTGACAACCCCTGGTCTCTTCTCTGCCTGCTGCAGCTTCCTGGGATCCCCAGGGATCCCCCAGGCCCTGCTCACTCCTTTCCTTCCAGGCCTGCAGAGCCCCATTTTTCCTCTTCCAGATCCCTGGGGGCTTTGGGGAAAGGAAGGAGCTCTACCTCCCTTCCTTTCCCACCAGGCTTCTTTACAGTCGCCTCCCTTTGCCTTCCTGTTGTCTTGTGCCCTAAGACGTGTGAAGGTACCCAACCCTTTGAGAGATGGTAGCTCAGGTATCTATACAAACGGCTTCCTAGGACCCCAGAGTTTAAGAATCAAGGATTTGGAGGGCAAGGGATTTAGCATCCCCAAGAGATGGGAATGTATGTGTGCCTGCGTGCGTGTGCTTGGGGTGGGAAGGGCATATATTCCGGCTTCAGCAGAGACTCTTTCATGCTCCCCAGGGCTAGTCTCCTCTTGGCGCCGGCAGGGTCAGCAGTCCTGGCAGGGCCACCTGCCTGTGCCTGCGCTGAGCAACCCCCACCCTGAGTGGCGAATCTCCGCTCTGGCCAGTGCTGGTCGGGATGCTAAGGAACCGCCAAGATTTGCAAGAGTTGCTATGGGAGTGCGAGGACTGGCCAGCTCCTCCCACCACGTGTGCTGGCCTAGGCCGGCCTTCCCTCCCTGACAATGGGCGACGCCACAGGGGTTCTCCCTTTTGGCTACTCGAGCCCCTCCTCCACATCCCCCGCCTCTTCCCATCCTCTTGGAAGCTAAGCGGGGGCGTGTGTGCGCACCCTGGAGGAGTTGCCTTCTTGGTGGCAGCAGCCTGAAGCACTCCACCGAGGGCCCCAAACTCGGAGCAAGTTCCCGGGCCCCCTGTGTGCAGTGCTGTGCCACCTCTGCCGCCCCTGGCCCCACTAGCGGATTAGTGGGCGGGGGATAGGCAAGCTGGCCACAGCTGGGCCAAACGGGCCTGGCAGCACGACCCCTCCGGCTGTGCGTGGACGCGCAGGGGCGGACGCGGGGCGGAGTTCAGCAGCGGATTGCCGTGGTGGCGGTCCCAGCACCGACTCCCGCGTGCGGATGGCGGCAGACGGCTCCCAGCCCTACCTGGGCTCACCCACTCTGGAGGCACGGCACGTGCCTGAGGCCTCGGCGCCACAGACCCCTCTGCTGGGCGGCAGAAGCCTGGACCTGCCTCCTGACCAGGATGGCTGCGTGTCCCTGCCTACTGCCCAGATTATTCCTCTGCAGGTGGACATGGCCATGGCCCAGGAGGGCGGGAAGGGTGTGGAGAAGTGCAGCAACAGCTACCTCTGTCTCCTGCCGACCGTCTTCCTGGCAGGTAGGTACCCTCCTGCGCGCACCGCCCGGGGCCCCCGGCTCCTGCCTAGCTGGCTAGCGCGCTCCTCTCCTCTCCCGCTCCCTCCCTAGCCCGCCCG
>PVKM010022549.1:0-21757 GCA_004027735.1 Carollia perspicillata
CTGATGTATATGTCATATGAAGAGTAGGACAAACTAAAAGTAATGTGATTAAACCTAAAACAAGTTTAAGAGCAACATTTTAACCTTTGGGTCTGAAGAACAAGATAGACTCATCAACTTCCACCAGGCTGAATGTATTTAGCAATTCATAATTATGATTGAACAGATGACTCCATTATACCCTATGCCATTTTATTGTCCCCAAGAGTGTCTTGTGCATACACAGAGATAAATGTGATTCATTATTATGTTAATCAAGACCAAAGGTCATGGGGCAGGCAGGTAGCAAAAAGACTGTGCCTAATGAAACATTTGCTTTTCTGTGGTAAACATCGTGGAAGAAGTGTTAATGCCTAAATGAGTCCACAGTGGCAACACCAGTGCTTATACGTGAGGTTTTGCTGTAGTGAAAGGGTTTGATCGGGCAGAAATAACATGGAACTACTTATAAAATGTTTTTCTGGCAACTAATTTGCGGGGTTTTCATTCTCTCTCCTTTCTCTTTAGTTACTTGATTAAGTGTAAAGCTGACTAATTTTCATTGCCACTTAGGAAAAAAATAAACAGTATGTGGAATACAAAGGGGCTCCGCCTACGGGATCATTTTTGCAAATGTACCTAGAGAAAGGCACTCTCTTCAGCTGTGTTGAAGGTTTCAACATTTGAGTTAGAGCCTCTAGATAAAATATGATTGTAATTTTTGATCAAATTCAATGTTAGTATGATTTTTAATCCTTCCATTTAGAAAAGAAGGTCACTTTAGTTTTTTTCTTTTAATAACAAAGACTAAGATTTATCTTAGAGTTGAACAAAGTAATGCTGCTTTGTACCGGGGAAACAGAATTCTGACCTTTGATTCTTACTAAACAAGAAAATTCTTCTAGATTTTATGTTACCCCAGAGTAGAAGCCTGTGCATCGTTTCACAAAGTTTCCTGCGTCTATGCCGACACTGTGGTAAGCTGCTGCTCAGTTAAATGCTGTGATTACCATGCCCTACCTTTAGTAACTACAGCTCAAATTTGCAAATATTAGGTTTTCTTGAAATATAAATGTTTCATTTCTTCTTACTAATTAGTCAAGAAGTTACAAGCCAGGTCTACTGATTGTTTTGTTAATGTCTCTGCAGACCCCTCAGGAAGTGGTGAATAGCAGTTCCTTTCTCAGATATAAGTCACACACTTTATTTGAATTCCACTTAAAATTTTTTCATCGGTCACCCCTATGTCCAGTCTCATAACCTTACATTTACTCTCTGTATAGTTTCTCTTTATCCCTTCAGAGACAGAAAGACCCATGTAACCTCTCACTTTCAGAAAGTGAGCTGAGCAGGTGAAGAGTGAGAAGTGCGTAAAGCCGCTTTCTGCGTTCTTGTAGCATCCCCACTGCCGAAGAAGGTTTCATCTATACAGCTGCACAGTTTAACTTGTTGACAGAAATGACTTCACATTTTGTGTATTTTAATATTTCTGTAATCTTCAATTGTGCTGTTTTTATTTGTTATCTCCCTCACAGAAATCTGTGTACAACGTAGTGTCGAGATTACGGTCAGGGTTAAGGTAGAGATGGAGTGTCCTGTCCCTCTCTGTGGTCCCCAGTGACTCGTGGATATGCACCCCACCACCAGATGCTCACATGGTACTTTCTAAAAAAGCTACATCAGATATCTCTTTAGCTAAAAGAAGCGTCTCTTTCTACCAATGGATGACCTATGTCTGCTGGCTAACGTAAACTTTTATTTAACTCTTTTAATATATTGAAATGTAAATTAAATAACTAAACATAAGCATTTGAAAGCAAAAAAGCACATGCTCTTATTAGTTAATGGATTAGGGGTAAATCCAGGTTTGTGCTTTGGTGCCCGGAAATTCACTCTGAGGTAGGTGATTATAATTAGAAGGTATTAGCAATTGAGGTGGGTGGAAAGATCCAGGTCGGTGTTGTTTCTCAGTCAGACTTCTTTGGTGGTGGAGTGGATGCTAATCAACTAATGAACTAGCCAATCCATTGACAATACTTTTCTACAGGCATCATTCGTCACCCATAATATTAGCTTTGAATAGATTCGAAAAGGATACCAATTTCCTTTACAAATAAGACAACAATGTCTTGTGAATCAATTTAGTACATTTCAGATGCTAGCAGCTACACTTGCATCTACTGAGGCTAATTTCTACTAGTGTTGCTAGTGGTGAGTTAGTTTCATTGGTGACTTACTTTGACAAGAAATTATCAAAAACCTCATCTGAGATATGGAATGAATGGGTCAGTAGAGAAAAATTGGTTCCTTGAGTAAACGGTGGCAAGAGGAAGCCTGAGTGAATTTGAAAAATAAATTAGTCTCTTTCTGTGCTTATAGAGATGGAAGTCCTTTCCATTTCCACCTTTCCCCTTTCATCACTGGTCCTCAGGTGTTTTTGTCCTGCTTTTTGCTTTTAGCTTCTACCATATTTTTATTTAGGAGAGCATCAGAGGATAGCAGAGTAATCTAAGGATCCTTCTATTTACCAATGATTCTTCTAAAATTCCTTCATTCTACATGGATTAAAGATGGGGGAAGGTTCATTGATAAAAGCAAACAAGTCATCCAATTATCTGTTTATAACTAATAATAAATACATATGTTAGGGATAATTGTCAAGTTTCTGAATTATTGATGATAATAATACTTATTATAGACTTTATAAAAATTTTAAGCTTAAGCATGTTGCTGTAATTTAGAAAAGAGAGTAATTTATATATCTTTGTTATATTATTCACTTGAGTGAAAACACGCATCTTCTTTGTCACAGATTGCAGTATAATTAGATGTGGGTGTCTCGACATCAGCTCTGATCAGTTATAATGTAAATAACCAAAATACCTGATCCTAATTAGAAAGTGATTTTCCCCCTTGATTTCTGTGTGTATGTCATGTGAAAATTAACTCGAACATATAAATATATATTGTGTGAGGGTATATATACATGCACACACACACACACACACTGTATATTTCCATAAGTTTATTTACTATGTAGGTTTAGTTAATTATATTTGCCATTCTACATATATGAGTATTTCTCTAGAGATTTCTAAATAAACGTACATGGCAGTGATTATTATCAAGCTTGAAAAAAAGTCTAAATTCTAAGTCATAAACACTACTAAACTTTGGATTTAAAGAATGAAAAGAAAACTGCATTTCTTTACTTTTTTTAAATAATCATTCCTTTGCCATGCAGTCTCTTCTTGTCCTTTCTTTGCACTGTTCCCCTAATCATTCCATCAAGACCTGATTTCACCTTTCTTTCAGAGCTTGATAAATTTTACCTGTTTTTCTGACCAAATGTACCCACCCAGACTAGAAAACTGCGGTTTCCAATTCTTCCATCCCAATGAATGGCTTTATAACTTTGATGATGTTATATATGGGTCAGAGGAGAAACATGTCTGCTATTCATCTTCTTGATCTTATTAGATCATGTATTTCCAGGCCAGCACCGAAGAAATGTGATTCCCCTAAACCATACTGAAATGCCTGCCTTTGTAAATAAATGTGGCTGGCCTGAGCTGGAATGGGAGCCAATAGGAGTATGTTGAGCAATGCTGAGTTGTAGTCAGACCAGAATATTGTTTAGCACCACTCCCCACAGTAGCTTCCATTGGTGCATTTTTTAAAAATGCCTATTTCATGTTCCAGTGGCATGTGACCATACATCAAGAGCATTTAAAAATGTTGGTTTAAATTTTTAATCCAGGGAAGTTTAGTGATTTATACATGTTTAAGTGATTGTGATCAGCTGGTTCCCGTTCACTAGCGATCTACAGTAAGAGATTCAAGCTTGAATGAGAATAACCTACTGGGACCAGGTATGTAACTCAGATCATGAAGCAGACCAGGTGGGACATGAGTAGGAGAAGATTGGTCATGTAGAAGAGAGGATGGCCTATTTCTAACTGTCAACTCTCTCTCAACCCTAGCTGTATACAATACCTGTTAGCACTGTAAATTCAAATTAAGCATTGCTAAGGGCAGTCTTGAACCTGTATCTCACCGACACTGAGCTTGAATTTAACCGCCATCCCAAGGCCAAACCCTGGGACAGCCCTACTGTCAATGCTGGTGTGGGGGATGAAGACAGGCCTGGCCCCCTCTCAGGCTCTGTGAGCATTTCACAGTAGACTACGGAGTGGTAAACAAATTTGCAGAAATAGTTTTGTCAAATTGAATACATCATCAATCAATCAATCGTGTTTTTTTAATATATTTGTAACTTTGACGTATCTTTGTTTAGCATATTACTTGTGAATAATTTGGTCTATTATTCAGAATTCTTCTCACTTTGGAAATGTGTTCTTTAGCTTTGTTTGTACTAGTAAACGTGCCGGCGCAGGAGAAGTTGCCTCCAGTGTATTCTAAAGTGTATTCTAAAGTGTATACCAGCAAGTAATTAGACCAATGTTTAATTGCGCAGTTTGGACAAATTGTGCCATTCGGGCAAATTGTTTTCAATCACGTAATTTGGAGTTGTTTCTTCCACCTACCACTTTGTCTTTTCCTTTACACCTGTGTAGAAAACAGCTCTGCTGGTCTCTCACAGGAGACTCGGAAAGCAGTCAGACGGGGAGTGGAGGGCAGCAGCAGGGTCAGCCCAGCGTGTTATCTGGCTCCAGACTATAAGCAATGGGCACTGCAGGGGTCCCGGAGGACTGTTCTTACCTGGAGAGGCAGCTAGATATGCTGTTCTGATGTCTTTTCAAGCTAAAGAAGCTCGAGCCCTCAGAAACGCTCTCCTAACACAGCTGGTGTGCAGCAGAGGGCAGTCAGCAGCTCTAAGTGCTAGTTCAGAGGGGAGGACTGGGGACGACGACGAGGAGGGAGCAAAGAGACTGCTCAGGTGTGATGGACTTGACCTGCCTCTCAGAGCCCTTTCGTGGAAAACTTGTCTTTCCAGCTGTTGGGGGTGTGCTCAGCAGGGGACAGCCAACTTCCAGAAACTAGTAAAGGCAGGGGTGCGAAACCCATACTCCAGACAAACCTGACAGCCCCTTGACCTTCCAGAGCTTCCCTGAGGTCAAGGCTGCCTTCAGGACTGCATCGTAGCTGGTCCTCTCCCTCTAGCTGGTTCTGCGGCTCTCACCCCTCCCACTTCTCTTCTACCAGTGCTGGCCTGGAGGGAGAAAGTGCAGGGAAATAGGCAGGTATTTCTTGCATTTGAAAGAACACAAAACGAAACAGAAAACGCCTTAAGGGGCCAGGAAAATGGTACGAATGATGGACACGTTCTAATTCTAATTCCATAGGGAAGGAGGCCCTCTGCAAATAACTGTGGGAGCAGGAGCCCCCAGAAGGGGTACACCCAGACTCTCATTCAGCCTATGAACCATGGGATCCATTGTTGCCAGGTCTTCCATATTAAGGAGAAGCCAAAATTTCATTAATATGAAATGCTCTAATTCTTTTAAATATACAGGCTATGAGGAAGGGATCGGTTTGAGTCCTCTAGCGTTCTTCCATCCTACAGATGGTTTGGGGGGTATGGGGATAGTCTGGGCAGGGAGGCGCCAATGTGCCCTGATTCTGCAAAGGGGGAGAGGTAAGCGTGTACCAGAGTTCATTCAGCCTGATTTGCACCGCACACTTCTTTCCCTCTTTGCTGCTTTCTGTCAGAAATGCTCCAGCTCATTTTGGGATGCTATTTGTACAGTAAACTCAGCATGAGATGAGCTATTTAAAGACTTTTGATCCAGTTTCTGGCAAAATTTATGAGTTTTCATTTCTATCTCACCGTTGGACAGGGTACAAATTCAGGAATCCAACATGTAGAAGCAACGACATATACCATTTTAAGTACATAAAGACCTGTTCCAAGAGGAATAACAAGTTTCCTTAGATTCCCCATAAAATCAAGAGCAAGACGAGGAGAAGTTGAAGAGTGGACTCACCTTCTGGGCCTTATTTTCTTCAGCAGTGGGAGAAAAGGGGTCCCCTGTGCTTGAACTCCACAGTCACTATTAGAGGGTAGATTTCCACATCATGTGTGTGAACCTGGGTCTCGAGCAGATAGGCCCATTTGTACAATGTCAACCTCTGGGCCCTACACGTGTGCTGGAATTACACCTGTAGGTCAGACGCATGAAGGCACTTATATATTATTGGCTGTTTCCTAGGCCAATGTACACTCTAAAACTATGTTCTGGGTCTTTGAGGGCTTTGTTGAAAGCATGTCTGACGTTCCATGGATGCATTTCAGTGTACAAAAGTCTGCACTCTTTCCTAAACAACAATCACTATGCTTCCTCTCCTTACACTCAACCACTTCCGCCCACTGTGGCTTTTGTGTGTGTGTGTGAAATAAATGCTCAGTTCCCCAAATATTCAGTTACTTCTTCAGCACAAAATAACTGTGCTCTCCAGAAGAAATCAGCAGGCTCATTAAGGCTCACCTACAATTGCAAGCACCGTGGTGTCTGCTCATTTGCATTGCAAATAGGAAACTGGTGGCCTTAACCAGCCACGTTAATAGCATGAGTGCCTGTGACATGGAGCCTGCCCTACTTGTGTGCTATTGCACAGCATCGAACTAAACAAAATAACACATACACCATGTTTTGGGGGTATATCGTTTGCCCAAAACATTTCTCCTTCGAGCATTTGCAGATTTATGGCCTCTTGACAAACCCTGCTTTCCCTCTTCCCATCTGTGGCTTATGGGAATGTGTTCAGTTTCTTTTAGTTTGCTTATTATCTGCGGGTGGTGTGGATGCCTGTTAAATTTGCAGATATTTTATCTTCAGGGTGATAAGTGAGCATTTGGATTTCCTTTGGGAATAAATGGACTACGTAGGTAAAGACATTAATAGAAAGATGAAAATCATTTTAATTCTCTCATTGCAAGCATCCTTTGCCGTATTTAAGACCCCAGGTGGGAGCCTTGCTCTGCTCCCTGTTGTGAAACTGATTAGGAGTTATGCAAAGTTAACAGTTGGGGCTGCAGGAGTTGCTCTTATGATTTTGCAATGTAAAATGTTATTTAGCAGTGAAGTCGGTTTATAAACAGATATATGTCATGTCTCTAATAAAACATGCATATGGAGAGAGACATATATGACCAAGATATCAAAACTTGACGTCTGAAAGATATGTCCACGTGATGTTTCAACTATTTCTGGTCAGCTAGATCCCTGGAATCTTTTATGATATCCAGACAATTGTTGTTTGGTATAAACAAAACATTATTCACTAATCTATTTGGATTTGCTTTAATCTCAGTAGCCTTTTTCCTGCCTGCAATAGCCTTCACTTTTTTTAAAATGCTTCTGAACAGACTACTGATGTCTCACTGCCTCTCAATCAGATTTTTTAGACCAATTAATTAGCAAAGCATTTATCAGATTATCATCCATGTGGGAATTTCATGCTGGACTCCGTCGCTCTGGGACACAACTCAGGGATGAAACGGTATTCTTCACACTCTTTTAGAGGAACAATTAATTTAAAGGAAGCAAATAACACAATGCTATTGCACACAAAAATAACTGAATTTTATGGTATAAATTCATTTACTTGTTGAACACAGTGATTCGCTCAACAAATACTGAGTTCTTACTATGTAGCAGCTGCAACACCAGGCTCCTCAAATACAGGAATGAACAATGCTACCATAATTAGTGCCTCAATGAATCATTCACTTCATGAAAGTTTGAAAAAGTAGGAGCTAAAGGAATGAGAAGAGTTCGATTCCCAGTCAGGGCACATGCCTGGGTTGCAGGCCAGTTCCCAGCAGGGGATGCATGAGAGGCAACCATACATTGATATTTCTCTCCCTCTCTCCTTCCCTTCCCCTCTAAAGATAAATAAATAAAATCTTTAAAAAAAAAGAAATGAGAAGAGTCTTCTTAATGAAGTTGGGGTATATGTTGAGCATTGAGAGATGAGTATGTTGTTATGGGTTGCATTGTGTCCTCTCACAAGATACATTGAAGTCCTAACTCCTTGGCACCTGTGACTGTGGCCTCACTGGAATGGGGCCGTTGCAGAGATAATCAAGTTAAGATAAGGTCATGCTGAATAAGGTTGGTTCAAATCCAATATGACTAATGTTCAGGTAAGAAGAGGAGAAAAGACACAGATACACACAGAGGAAAGATAGCCATGTGGTGACACAGGCAAAGATCGGAGTGATGTGTCTACAAGGGGAAAATCACTAGTTAACAGCTAATAGGCTATTCCGAAGATTTCACAATGACATCTAGTGCAGCCTTCTTCTGTATTAGGCAAGTGGTATGTGATTGCATTGCACATTTCCCTTTTAGAACTCAGTTTTAAAAATTAGCATGTTTTCACCCTGGCTTGTGTAGCTCAGTGGATTGAGCGTGGGCCTGCGAACCAAACATCCACGGTTCGATTCCCAGTCAGGGCATGTGCCTGGGTTGCAGGCCAGTTCCCAGCAGGGGACACACAGGAGGCAACCATACATTGGTATTTCTCTCCCTCTCTCCTTCCCTTCCCATCTAAAGATAAAATAAACAAAACCTTTTAATTTTTTTAAAATTAGCATGTTTTCCTAATGTTACTTGTGACCCAATTTTTTGTGGTTAAAGTAATAAGTCTGGTAAAGGTCTCGTCCTGAAATATCACTATAGAAAATGTTTGCAGTTCCCTGTTTTCTCCACATCTGCTCGTTGCTGTATAACATGCAGACACATGCATTCTCCCGATCACTGGATGTAAGAGTAAAATCCCATGAGGGTTCACTCTGGCCTCTTCATTTGCACAATTCGAAACCCCTCTTTCAGGAGAGAAGTGCAATCTGGCATAGATGGTCCAGGCTCTTCTGAGTTTCTGCTGGGTCTTGCTAAAATTGATGCTGTGGCTGAGGAAAGGTTTATGCAGCGTTTCTGGTGGGTACAAGGCAGTCGAATACAAACATCTCATGGGTGGCGGGCGCCTGCTGAGAAGTTCTCCTTTCCCACAGAGTATACAGGGCCTTGTGTGTCTGTCCCACTTATACTCTGAAGTATTAAAAGCCAACTCTTCCTGACTAGAATTTAAATAGAAAGCAAAAGCAAAACTCTAGCACATGAGATAGCATTGGCCTGTCAGAACTGTAAAAAAATAGTTTATTATGTAAGAGTTTACATATGTATTTATATATGTGTGCACACGCATACATATATTTCATCTAACATGCAGCTTACACGAAACATGATTTCTTTTGAGACGACAGGAAAGATGCTGAATCTTATTACTATGTATCCATACATTTGAAAATTTGCCCACAATATATGTTAAAGCAATGCTGAAGATCAATTATTAACTTACTCTAAAGGGATGTAAACAAACTTCTGTCATGCGTGGAAATGCAACGGATTCCAGCCAGAGTGTAGAAAAGCCTGCCAGAAAGCACGTCCGTAGTTTTGAACGTGCTATAACGTGGACATCCCGAATGATGCAGCTGTCGGCGTAAACACCAGGCCCCACGCACCCTCCCTGCCCCGATGCGCATGTGTGTCTGTGTGTGCAAATGAATGGGAGGCAGTGCCGTGGGGATGCATTGTGATTTTTTGGCTTCTTAGAAAACCTCTTTCTGTGATCTTGATTCTTCAATCTCGCTGAGGTGACAGATTAAGGAAAAGAAATCTGAGACTTTTTATTGTATTTTTTCCATGACCATGTATCCCCTTCACACTCCTCTGCCCACGCCGCAATCACCACACCGTTGTCTGAGACCGTGAGTGCTTCTTCTTCTTCCTCGATCCCTCCACTCCTGACCAACACCCCCCACGGCTTCTTTCCTGTAGTTTTTTTCATCCTCTATGAACAGGAAAGGGTGAGGCATAGTTGTATTCAAATATATGTTTAAATAATGTAGCTTACTCTAATTAAAGTGGGTCTCTGAACTAATATAGTAACACATTAACAGAACTATTTCTGCCAACCACTCCATCAAAATACCTGCACGGCTACAGTTGATTTTGGTGAACACACGTAGCCAGTTTTTCTGTGGCTCCAGCATTTGGGGGGAGGGGTTACATAGGCATCAATTATCTTATTTAATCATCAAGCGGGCCCTGTGAAACATGTTGTCTCACTTGACAAGAGAAAACAAGCGGAGAGAAGGCAGGGTGCTCACGGTCACGCCCGGCAAACAGCAAGGCCAGGAACATGCCTGACTCGGTTTGCCTTCAAAGCCCGACTCAGCTAGCCCCCTGTGACCAGGAAAAGGCTTCAGAAAACCCACTGAAATGCAGCTGGCACCTGGACATCACTCAGTTGCTAATTTTATTATAGAGCACTTAACCAAGAGGTCCAAAATGGTGACAGGAAATGCCATTTAAAGAGTGCTTGTCTTGTTTATTTTTGTCTCTGCTGGGTATGTGTTATCCGGCTGAATCTCCCTACCTCCGTTTGAGGTCCATACTAGTATCACCCTCATTTTAGGAATGGATTAAGGAGGTGAAGGGACTTGCCCAAAGTCATACGTCTAGTAGAGCGAGGATGTAAACTTGGAGAAACTGACTCATGGATCACAGTGCCTCCCAGGAAGAAGGAATCTGCTGGGAACCAGCCCAATTGGATGCCACGCCCCTGCGAATCCTGCAGTCTCCTCCGCGGTTCCGGCTCTCCCTTCGCTGCTCTTTAATTTCATTTGGAGATAATGATCACATCTTTGGCTGTGCATTTTCAACGGACAGCAAAGAAGGAGCAGATGACTAGAGGGGGCAGTAGTGGAGTAATCTGGTGTGGGGGTCCCACCGGCTGCAGCGGACTGTGAGGGATAGACACACATGCATGGCAATTGGAGAGCATGGGTACATAGGAAAGAGGCTTTTAAAATGCAAGAACCCCTTCTGGAATATGAACTCATTTTACAGGGAAAGGAAAAGAAGCATAGAGAGGTTAGGCGATTGTCCAATAACTAGGTGGGGTCGGAGCCTGTGTGATGGAATCACTCATGATTCGGTGGTGCTAGAGAGCTCAACACAGAACCAGAGAAAAATCTGAGTAAAATCTAGGGGAACTGAAGACAACCCAAAGGGCAGGTTACCTCAGTTTCAATAGATGTCTGAAAACATTTTTACTTAAAAAATATGTCTTTACTCAGTGATGTGCTGCTGGTGAATACTTGACAGGCTCTTTAGAAAAATAAAATGTATGCAACTGTATATTTCATACTTTTAAGTTTAATCTTCCTTATTACTATTTTCTCCATTGCTTTTGTGAGTCTAGTCAATCAAAACAATAAACCAAGCCCTGATCTGTAGCATTTGTGGATCTCCATGGTGTACATACTCCCATCATGACTGATTTCTAGCTACCAACCACAGGTCACCCGATTCAGAGTCGAAAAGAGCTGTATAAACATCACGATAAAGCACTACATTACCCTCAGAGGGAAGCTATAACAGACCTAAGTAACCTCAAATTATAAATAGCAGTAAAATAATTGGGATGTAATGAGTTTTTACTATCTTACTTATAGTCCTAATATGATTTGTGTATTTATATAATTTAATGTTTAAAATTGTTATATTTAATGACTGTCCCAGAAAGTTCCTATAGTTTTAAAGATTGGGTTTTGCTATCATGTATGAACCAGCTTCAGTCATCACTGCCTATGTTTTTGGAGGAATGAGGTCAAGAAAAAAGTACACAAGGCGTTACGTAGCCTGTGTCGTGCACGCCACAGTCAGCCTGCGTGAGCCGTAGATATCGTGTGGGTGCTTTTGGAAGCACACCTCTAAAACAGTGCTTATCCAACTTTAATGTGCATTAAATCACTCAAAGATCTCCCGAGTCTGTATTTCTAAGATGTTATTGGTGCTTCTGGTCCATGAGCCATACTTTGAACAGCAGAGCCCAGGACTAATTTCCTTAGAATGTATATACAAGATAAATTTGCTTGAACCACACTCAATAATGATGACAGCTTTAGCCTGGAGGTGGGAAATGTTTATTTCAAATCATCTCATTGTTTACATTGTTTTTATTCTTTGCAACCTTACCTTAAGTTTTTTTTTTCCAGGAGTAATCTGGGTATAAAAATAGATGATAATTTTTCACGAAATCAGTCGTTCTGAAAGCTAGGTTTAGGATGATGAGACTAGAAACTAGAGTAATTCATGAAAAGACAACCAAGGACCGTATTGGGAGGTAGAGAAAAACAAGTATATTTTAAACCCTAATACAGAAAGTAGTTTTTAAACAATATTATAAGAAATCTCAAAATATCTATTTTGCCACATATTAGTACGGAAACAGTGTCTGCAAATAGCAGAGGGAAGGAAGATGACTTTTTATGGGCGGTTCGCAGAAAAGGTGTTTAAATAGTGAAAGTAAAGAGGAAAGGACTTTGACTTGTTGAATTTAAGATTCTATTAGAGAATCCAATCCGTGGGAAGGAATTTGAGATGGGACACGGGGGTGTCAGTGCATTTTAACATCATATAGCAGCTGTGATGGAGCAGTCAGGGGGAGAAACGTCTTCAACAGGTAATTTGGGGGATGGTCTGTGAGTGGGGGCCAAAGCAGAAAACAGAAAGGAAGGAAGAATCAAGGAGAGAGATGCTGAGGAAGGAGTAAGGCTTTCCCACAGGGGGCCTTCTCTCTACCCTCTGGCCAGCTGAGGCATTCAGTTAAACAAAGCCACTGTCATCGAATCCATCCCTTTGAATTCAGAATAATTTGCATGGGAATTTCTAATTCTTGCAAAATCAGGTCATTTATTCTTAATTTAAAATACAAGTTGTCCTAAATTAATACTCTACTTCAGAGCATTAGTGTATAGCAACTCGATCTACTTATTCAGTGAATCTGAGAGAATACTTAATGAAAAAATCCAGACGATGCGAACCACCCTTAACGATCCACAGTGATAGTCAAAAGGCACTGTTCCATATGCATGGCTAAGGTCCCTAAATCAAACAACACGGCATGCCAAAGTGTCCACTTCCCATGGATTCCGGTCATCCAGCCCAGATAATAATCTCTAACAGCTTTTTTGGATCTGTTACAATGCATTAGGAAAATGCTTAGAATTCCAAAGAGCCATTCTTTTCTTTTCTTTTTTAAATCCACCAGCAATGACCAATGCTTATTTGTTTATGCAGTCACCTTATGTGTCTTGTAGTGTGACCGGCATTTCCTTAAAGGTAAACTTTAGAAGATTCGAAGGGTAACTTTAGCTAGGCTGTTAGCATATGAAAAGCATCTTAAATTTTCAGAATATGTTACTGACTTTCATTAAATTTTCCCCAAAGTGATTTCCTTGCCTCGGTCCTGTTTTCCACAAATATCTTCTTACTGCGAAACATTATTCCATCTCCGGGCTTCTCTCCGCAATTTCCAGCCAATCCCAGGGGTGAATCTATATTAAGAAATTCTAGTTCTTTAACTGTCTACTGAACTTCACCAGCCATGCCACCTTGGTAAAAAGTTGAAGCAATCAAAATATGTATTACTTTCTCAGGAGTCCATGTTGCTATAAAGATGTAAATTCCTAACTTAGACAATCATTTCTGAGAGTTGGGGATATTTTTAAATTTTAGAAAATTATTTTCTGGAAGATATGTTCTTGTTAAAACTATTTTTCTTTTTATTTTTTGTCAAAACTGTTTTTTAACTCAACAGACATTATGGAATGTCTACTGTGTAACAACAATGATGGTAGTTTTTGTAAAGTGTGAGTGCAGAGAAATTCTAGAAATTAAGAATATATGGTATCTTCCCTCTAAGGTGCATAAATGTCATGATATATTTGAATACACAACAAAATGGGCTGTTAAAAATTGGGGACATAGTGAGAAATGGAGAGGACAGAAAATGGCTGTCAGCTAGATGCGTTTCAGGGAAATTTCTTAGATAAAAGGACATTTGAATTACCCCTTAGAGAAATGTGTATTTCCAGCAGGATAGGTACACATCAATCAAGGCAGACTTGCAAAAAAGGAAATAGTGCCAAGGAATATTGAGGTAGAGAATGCAGGCTTTGTAGAAGGGGAGGTAGTTTGCATGACCGCTGAGTAGGATGTGCTATGAGGCTGGGCATGGCAAAGACGGCAGAGAAAATATCAAGGAGCTTCTTGAACGCAAAACTAAAACGAATGGCAAAATAGACCCACTGAAGATATTTAAACAAGAGAATTGCATACATAGTAATGCGTTTGAGATGACTTAAAGTTTGTTTGATACAATTAGAACAATGAAAAGACAATATGGTTTTCTTGCTCCTATAATTTATTGATTTTTTAATTAAAAAAGTTTTAAAAAGAGTTGCTATAATCTAGCTCAATAACATGGTCCAGGTGTTAAGTTTCAGCATTCACTATTTTAAATTTAGAACAAATAACACTCTTGCTTATCTACAACTTCTTCGGTGTAAGGACTTAGAGTTCAACAGGAGACTCCCCAACAGTAATTTATCTTTTTCTTTCCATTTCTTCCTTTAGTTGACATCTCTGTGATATTTAAATTAAGATAAGAGCCATTCTAAATTTATGTACCATGAAATCAAAGGAAGAAATCAGGGGAAAATTGGATGATGGCTATCGATCTCTAGTTTTTCTTTCTTTAAGAATATTTTTAGCCCTGGCTGGTGTAGCTCAGTGGATTGAGCACAAGCCATGAATGAAAGGGTCACCAGTTCAATTCCCAGTCAGGGCACACGCCTGGGTTGCAGGCCAAGTCCCCAGTAGAGGCTATGTCAGTGGTAACCACACACTGAGGTTTCTCTCCCTCTCTTTCTCCCTCCCTTCCCCTCTCTCTAAAAATAAATAAATAAAACCTTAAAAAACAATATTTTACTTAAAAATATTTGTCAATTAAAAGTATTGCTTTATATAGTTAATCTTCCCTCAAGAAGCAATTAGATTATCCATGTACCTCTTGTTACTTTTTTTGTGTCAATCATCAAGCTCTCTTCACTAAATTGGCGATTATTACTTCTCTCCAGTTTATTGCCAATTCACCCAATGACCACTACTCATTAGCAAATGCTTTAAATGACATTCAATCTTAATCCATGTGAAATTAATACACTTTGCTGTATTTACGTTTTTGTTCTAAACTTCAATACTAATTTTTGAATGCCAACTTTTTGTGATGCCCTAAAAAGGAATAGAATTGTTTCAGAATTGAGAACATGGAGAATGAAGTTTGGGGCCAGTTTCTAATTTATTTATTTTCAACCTCATCTGACACGTTTAAATTAATGGTGTTTACTTGTGAGCCACCTCCCTTCAGCAACGATCTAAAACAATATTTCTCAAAATTAAAAAAAATCACTAAATGCTATATGTAAAATAAAATGAAAAAAATAGGTAAAGTGTGTGATGTGGTTCAGGGTGGGTCTTTGGGACGCAAGGAACCATTCTCTTAAGCCTTCATTTATTATTTCTTCAATAAATATTTTTGATTCCGGGTTTGACCAAACGTTGTGCTAAGTGCCGGAGATAAGAGTGAGGAAATCACAGAGCCCATGCAGCCTGTAATTTGGTTGTCAGAGAGAGACATCAAAATAATAGGAACAGCTACGCAGACACACAAACATACAATGACAGCTGTAGTAACTGATAGAAAGCAATGATTCTTAGAAGCATGAGGCAGGGTGATGAGAATAAAATCAAGGAAAGCAACAGTATACACAAATGTCTCACCCTGACACGGAAAGCCTAGTGATAAATTCCTATTCCCTTGTATTCTGTCCCTTTGAAAGATAGTTCGGGAAGTGGCCTACCAAGTTGATCATAAAACCTTTTAAGTGTCTCTGTCTATGATTTGACAAAGACCCATTAGAGACTTTTTTCTTTATGTAAACATATTTCTATCTGCTTTTACACATAAAAGTTCAGGGCAGTTTGCTGGACGCTCTTAAACAATTTGTACGTAAGGCACAGCGACTGGTCGGAGGAAGAAGAGGCCCACATACAGAAGGCTGACCCCCGGCTCAGTGTGCAGTTGTCTATTCCGACCGTTGGCTGGCTCTCCCAGTGTTCTTCCGCATCCTGTCCTTTGCTCCGGTAATGAGGTATCATATCAACTCTGAGACTATTTAAAATCTTTTTTGCTGCTTTGTTTTGTCTGTGATAGTTTACAGGAACAGTAAAGGACAAAGGCAGCCCCTAGTGCTGGATCAATGAGTCATTTCGAAAAAAAGAAGCTGTGGAGAATCCACCCAAATGCCCCTTCTGCATTCCCTTTTTTAAAAAAAAAAAAACTTTATTGAAAAGTGATTTGTAAACAAAAAGATTACTGAGAAATAATTTACACCCTGAAAGTATCATCTATTTTAAGAGGGCAATATGATGATGTAAATAAATGTATGGAGTTGTGCAACCATCAGCAAATTTAAACACAAATTTTTTAGAATTCTTCCAATGCTTGGAAAGAATCTTCTTCCTGTTTGCTGCCCATCTCCACGTGCCTCTTCTGTTTCAAGTAAATGGAATCCGATTCTATGTAGTCTTGCATCTGACAAGCAGCAAAATGATTTGAGGTTCATGCATGTTGGAACATGTATCAGTTGTCCACATATGTTTCATGGGTGTTGCTTTCTCATTCACTCATTCCCTCTTTACTCGGCAGCAGCAGAAAACCAAATGTTCCAGATCTTCTTTCAGCTGCATTCACTACCACCCTGCCTGGTCTCCCTATTGCTACGTCCCTCCTCCCCTCCTGGGATCATCACTTCTTTAAAACCGAAGTTCCCTCCTCCAGTTCTGTAAGCCAAATCCCTAAGGTGGCTCTTTTCCCCAGCGGGCCCTGCCCAGAGAGCAAAAGAGTTAGGTAAACAAATGTGCAGTCTCGCTGCAAATGGAAAGAACAATAGGGCAAGACAAATGGATGAGACGGTGTGGAGAGGCAGGAAGAAGCCCGTGCACTCAGTATTTCGGGGATTCGATGGACTGTTCAGGACGTCTTCTGACAGCTGGTAAATATCTCGTCTTTTTGTTGAGGAGAGACTGGCTTGTGTTTTCCTAACAAATGCGTTGCTCTGGCACACCTGCGTGAGTTTGCCACATTGGTGATTCACAAGCAGATGACGACGAATGGGGAAATCTGTCATTTACTTTTAATTGTTTAAAAAGGATGTGAACCCATTATCCAAAATTCTGGCCCTGCTTTGAGCAGAGACTTTAAAAACCATTGGTTTTCTGCTTAGTTCCAGAGCTGTTTATAACACTGGTAAGCACTGTGGGGTGGAGGATACTGGTCAAAACACCTCCTTTGTAATTATTTGTAACTTTGACTCACAGGAAGAATATGAAGTGGACATAAATCACAGACATATACACACACTATTTAAAATAATGAGTAAGAGTATACTGAAGAAGAAAATTATCTCTAAAGAAATGTTTAACTTAGTGCTCAAAATATTTGCTAATTTTAAGTTTACATGGAGAATTAAAATCACTTTCTTTATATTTGAGTTCTTAAATGGTTTATATGGAAATAATATGATAACATAATTGCTGAATGATGAAAAATGTTATCGCCATTCCTCTATTTCAGGCACAGGAAAATAACTGTCTTAATCAGCGTACTTTAAATTGTTTCAAATGCTATCAAGAAGTAAACTCTTTCTTTTGCTCAAGGAATCAGATAAACTATAAATACATATAGGAAATTTAGTTTCCCAATCTTAAGCGAATGCTGTTTTTAAACTGAAAGGACTCACACCTGCCAAGGTGTGTTTTGGGGTTGCAGCTGGGAGGAAAACTTGAGGGCCCTGGGAATGTCCCGTGGAAGAAGCAGTGAGGTTTCCCCCGTGCCCACAGTGAGCGTCCCCGAAGTATTTGCAGAGGCCAGCTTTTCGTCTCGGTGCTTTTCACGTGCAGGTACTGCGCTTTGCCGTGGGAGGCACGGGGCCCACATTTTCAAAGAAGCTCTGTCACAGTTTATAAAAAACAAACAGCACCTCTGTGTCTTTGTCCACGTTGCTCTTTTATCTTAGCTCTGAAAGAAGGGCGTGTTCTGTAGAATCATAGAAAGAACACTGCTCCGGCAGGTATCTCCCTAGTTTACACACTCCACACGAGCAAAGCTCCAGGCTAGCGGCAGGGCCCCTCTCCAGGGCCTGACCACTCGCTTCTGTGCCTTCAGACTAGTTGCCGAACAATAAGCATCCTCACATCCATTTGCATCTAATGTTAATATCATTGAGCATTTTATAAAATCTCATTTGTTTTTCTCCATGACTCTATGAAGTAGATGAGGCCAGCCTTTTATATTACCAATGAGGGGCTAAGGATCAGAAATTAGAATATTTCCTAAAACCTACTTAGCTCAATTTGCCCATAGGCTAAAGGGTCTTACGCCTAGAATCCAGGTGTTTTGATACCCCACCCTTTGCCCTTTCTACTCAACCACGAGGCTCCCGCTTCATGTCGACTAGCTTAACGTTGAATTTCCTTATTGTAGGAGGACGAGGTAGAGTTATCTCTAAGGTTAATTCCTGCTCTAAACTCTATTTGTGAGTCTTACTACTTGACCGTGAGCTTTGGAATCCCACTTGGTGAACAGTTCTCGGTGTGAGGTCCCCAGTCAGCCACATCAGCGTCAGCTGGAAACTGTCTAGAAATGGAGCATCCTGCCAGACAGGCCAGACAAATCAGAAGCCCGAAAGGTAGGCCCCATTAGTTTGTGTTCTAACAAGCCCTTCCAGTGATGTTGAGGGCCTCTGAAGGTGCGGATCCCCAGCGGTCCTACTCAGACAGGCACTGATGTGCTTGTAGCCGTGGGTCATGGACGCTCCATCCATGTCGGTAATGTCTCTCCTACATTAGGTTTGTGTTTACATCGGCCCAGGGGCTTCTTCTGGCTAGGTTACTGGAGAGGGGAACATGGTGAGATGTCTCTAAGATAAACTCACTCTCTTTAGCCTCTCGATTTATATTTTCCAGAGGACTGTTTACAAAGAGACACAATATTAGAGGGAAGTGGTGTGTCAGTTTATGCTATATTCGTCTGGCCAGGAAAACCACGTGGAGTTACATTCACACCTTGCTCCCAGTAATTGAATTCCACAACGCTGCACTCAGGGCAACACTGGAAACAAGGTGGGCATTTTGCAAATTGCTGAAATGAGAAAATGGTGAGCCTAAGTGGAGAGTCCTCTGACAAGTCCTCTGACAAAGTTTCAGAAGCCTCTAGGTCAGGGTTTTCCAGCAATGTCACCAGTGCCGTTTGGGACCGGGTGCCTCTCTGCTGAGGCTATTGTCCTGTGTATTATAGGATTCTAGCAGCATCTCTGGTGTCTACTCACTAGATGCCAGAAGCCATTCTTGTGGAATAGTGGCAGGCAGCAATGTCTCCAGATGCTGGTAAATGCCTCTGGGGAGCAAAACTGCCCCCCACTTTGAGAACTAGAGCCCATGGCTAGCTCTCGGCACAGTGCATAGCATGGTTATAGAATAACCACCATCTCCTGAGCCTTCCTTCTCTTGGCTATTATTCCAGGATGAAGGTCCACAGAGGAGACTCAGAACCTTGACAATCTTCCTTGCTGTGCATGGAAAACAAATCAGAAGTGAGAGGTCGATGGTACAGGCAAGAAGGTGTTTACGACTCTCAGGCTCCCGGCACCAGCAGCAGACTTGGACAGAATAGCCAAGGGTGGGAGCTATAGAAGGAGATGAGCTGAGAAGAAAACTGCCAGCTATTAGTGTTTCTGTAGGAGGTAAATGTTCCAAGCTTTGATGCTATAGAGAATTCTCTGGAGGCCTGTGCAAGCAGCACCAGGCATAAGCCCTAGGAGTGAGCAGGCGTAGGCACTGAGCCTTGCCTGCTGCTGAGCTGGGCTTGTGGTATTAGGCAGACAAGATTTCTGCTTCCAAATGCCACTGATTTCCTCCACAGAGACATTTGCTTCTCATAAGTAACCTTTGAAAAAAAAAAAAACCTCTGGGTTTATTTCGGAGCACTCTCCATATAAATTCATCATCAGTATAAATAGTGTGGCTGTTCTTGAATACAGAAGAAGAGACTCCATCAGGGCCCACACTGGAGGCCCTTGGAAGGCCCTGCAGCTGGCTTAAGAGCTTGCTATTCCTCCCCTCCTCCCCCTCTCCTCCTCTCTTCACAGTTCAATCCTTCTGGGCCCTTCCCTTTGGGGAAATTACCTGATCTCAGCCATTTGCTCCTCTTCCATGAACATTAGAGTTCCAGCTCTTGTCCAGAGAGATGTACATTTAAAAATTTCACATAGGAAGAGCCTCACTAGTTAGTGGAATGTTAGCCAACAGTGTGGGAGACAAATAACACTAGAGTCAGAAATACATGACCAGCCCTCCTGAAATCACACATAGACAAAAATCATCTATTACCATCCGGCAAGGAAGGCCAGCCTCTCGCTTGTCTCTCCTCTGGTTTCTGTCTTCTTGGATACTCTCTGGGGAGTGAGCGGCCTTTGTCTGGCTCAACTTCCTTCAGGAAGAATTTTGGCATCTTCTCTGCCACGCCAAGCTTTGTCTTGGCCCTGGCCACCAATGTGCATTTGGGCCAGAAGTGATGGGAGGGGACAACACACACACATGGGCCGCTGCGTCCATGATGGTCCTCATGGCTCACCTTGATCTCGGCTCTACTCTACTGCCTCTTTTCTCCTTTTTCATAGATTGCTTTCAACTTGACAGGACACAAATCCTGAATTAGTTTTACTAGACCAGCTTAACCCACACTACAAAGTCACTTACAATATTTCTGGGGGCGCTGTCTATTCGCGGGCATTGACGGATATGCTAGCAATCATTTTCTGTTCCTTCCCATCACCATCCGGTGCACACACTTCCCCTACCCCAGCTTACAAATGGAGCAACTACACAGGCAGTATTTCTAATGAGTCTTTCGCTGCCACTTTCTGTGTTTTGTGGCATACCTGTTGGAAGCACTGGTGTCCTGACAGTCCCAGGGTGCCTGGGATAAGAGGAAAGGCGAAAGGAAATTTGGACTCAGCATTCACAAGGCTCTTTGTTCGCTTAAGAGTTTCCCCTGACCCTTATTGATTGGCCATCGTAGGATTTCAATCAAAATTTATGTATACCACTCTACAATCGTGCTGCTGCTTAGAAGCAGAAATGACAGAGAAAAATCTTAATTGTTCTCCCGCAGAGCTTGAAGGAGAACAGATATGCCTGGCAGTGTCAGCCTAATGAAGTCATAAGTGCCAGGAAAGGAATGATAATCCTTGGCCTTTAAAAATATAATAAACAGATTTTGTTGATTTAGCGTGAGAAAAATTGGGCTGCTCATTTTGTAAGCCAATCATGTGGACTTAAAGGAATTTCTATTTCGCCTCGTTGATATGACTTTTATTTTCCAAACTACTGACTAGGCCATTGTCCCTTTGATCCTCTCCTAAGGGACCCTCGTTCAGAGCAGATTTTAGCCAGTTTCCAGGAAGGTCTGCGTAGCCCTGGGAGATATTTGTCATGACATGAATTTCGCTCTGATGGTGGCTGAGGGTGAGTTTATCGGTAGTCCCTGAAACAGAGACTTCCCTTAAAATAAGCCCACCAAAAACCACTACGTAAATGGGGAAGTGGGCCACCAGGTAAGGAAATGAATGCTTTCTGGCAAAGCTTTGCTAAGAATCCAGGGGGAAGAGCATTCCTACTTCATCTACAAAACTCTTTGAAGATGGTGACATCAACTCCCCATTGCCATAGAAGGTGTCCCTCATTCAGCTGCACACTTACTCCAAAGCCAGCATCATGGTTATTTTTGTAGTTATGTTCCTCAGGGATTAGAGGTTCCCCTTTTTCTTTCAAACATGAGT
>PVKM010022550.1:0-13082 GCA_004027735.1 Carollia perspicillata
GGAACCAGTGGCAGGTGGCCCACACGACGGCCCCTTCCTCAGTCCTCCCTGACACCACTTTCTAGTCAGGCCATCCAATCTGTTTTTTACTTTTACAATTACTCCACATGCCTAGATACGGCTAGGGTGCCCAGAGAAACCACTAAGGCAGCAGGGAGATTTAGGGCCCAGTGAGTGACAGCCATGGATGGGCAAGAAGGCATTTCTCTAGGAGGGGAGGATCGTCAGTGTTCACAGCTGTGGCGGCACCCTCCCCCGAGAGACTTTAATTGGTGAAGAAGCGGTTACGATCAGCTTCAGTCCATCCTCGTGAGAAATGCCCAGTTCTTAAGTCACATCCCAATTCTACACATAGACTCAAAGGTCTGCATAAACCCACCTCCACCCCCATCATATGCTCAGCCTAAGGCTTAGGCAAGTCAAGAGAGTTCTTCAATCACAAAAACGCCGGGGGGTCCCCATTTATGTACAGACCTTTTTTAGCCACTTAGAATTTTCTCTTTATTAATTCATGTCTCCTCTCTTATTTAAAATCTAATTCAAATACCAAGAATTGGAAACAGCCCCAGTGTCCATCAGTTTGAAAACCAATTTCAATAAACTATGATAACATATTCATACAGTGGACTATTAAGCAGTCATTCAAAAGAATAAAGGAGACGTGGCAAGACAGCCAAAATATAATGTTAAGTGAATTAGTAAAGGGAAGAGCAGGGTGTATAGTATGCTCCCATTTTTATAAAAATAAAAATATTAAATATTGTAATATTTATTTTAATAAAGAATAAATGCTAATTATTTTATAAAAATAAAACATATAAGCTTACAATGCACAAAAAAAATTCTAGAAAAATACACAGGAACTATTCAAAGTGGTTGACTCCGGTTGAGGAGACATACTTTTCATTGCATATCTTTAGGACTGTTTGAATTTTACGATGGCGTGTATTATTCTTTCAGTCAAAAAACAACATCTTTAAAAACAAACTCAAAAGTTTTTTCTCTCAAAAGTTTTCCTCGTCCATCCTACTTCTTAAATATCTCCTGAATCTGATTCCCTCCTTCCCTGCCTCCCACTGCCTCTGCCCCAGCCTGTGCTGCGCCCCAGGAGACGAAATGGGGAGATTGTTTTATTTATATAATAAATCTTTCTAAGTGGCGAAAAAGGTTTGTCCATAAACGGGGTCCTCCTGGCGTTTTTGTGATTGAAGGACCTCTCTCGACTTGCCTAAGCCTTAGGGTGAACACATGATGAGGGTGGGAGTGAGAACGTACTGGGTGTTTACGCAGAACTTGGAGTCTATACTTACGTATAGACTCAAAGAATGACTCCTGGTACCTGGTTACCAGGAATATTTCATTAAATTGAAAGCTATCAGGAGGCACATCACCAGTCATACGCATTTGCAAGTCTTATCTCGAATTACAGCGTTCTTTGAAGGTCGATTTTGAGTTGTTTACCCTGAGTGCCAAAATTGTAATTCATGGCTCCGCCCCCACAGGTTCAGGCCATCTACCCTTCTCTTTTCAATCATGCCAGTCTGGTAGCGAGTCTCACTGACTCTGCTGTTTCCTATCCTCCCTCTCCCAGGATCCACCCACACTGCAGTCAGAGGGATCTAAAGTTTAAATTCCACGGGCATATTCCCCATTGCCCTCGAGTCAAGGTCTACTTCCTTTTACTCCGTTTAGAGATCCCTCTGGACTCCTTCGCCTCCCCCTCCTGCTCCTCCCTCCCCTTCCAGACGCCTCAGGGCCTGGTCCTCCACTCTGAACTCCAGCCACACTGCAAACGCAATGAATTTTCTGTTCCCAGTGCTCTCTCTGGCCTCGAATTCCCATTTGCTGTTTACTCTTTGGGGATTCCCCAACTCCTGAACTTGACTGGAGAGTCGTGACCAAAGTACATGCGCCGCCACAGGTCTGCACTGTCTGATGCAGACCCTTCTGTCCGAACAAGCATCCCTTCACTTGAAAGTAAGGAATCTCTTGTTTAAATGGCAAATGGTTAAGAGCGTTACTTTTGCTTTCAGCAATCCCCTGAAAAGGGAAAGGAAACCTATCCAGCAAAGAGGGTGATGAGATCAAATACGTATTAAAACCAAGAACTAATGCCTAGCAGCCAAGGGGTGTAGGGGAGACCTGAGTTCTTTATCTCAAGACCTCCACGAGGACCCTCCCTGTCACAGCTCACAGTTCTAGCAATCTAGATGCATCCTCACGTGTGTGGTGGCCTTTCAAAGCCCACTCAGAAATCTGTGAACCACTTGGACTCCACTTCCCTTCCCACCCCCTCAACCTCCCAACGCCCTGCCTGGCTCTCACTTTGATATTCACCAAGTGAATTTCCCCGGTGCACGTGGTCCAACAGAAAGCACATTTAAAGGCTTCACACTCAGACTGAAGAATATGAATCTGTTCATGCATGTCCCCAGCAACACAGAGCAGACGCCAGATTTTTTTGGTTCTTTTATAATATTCACACCATGCCCATTCTTCAAAATCTGCCACGGTTCCAGAAAACTCCAGTTAGCCATGAACTCTCCCCACGTGCAATGGTGACTGCTTGTTCAACTTATACTTAATTATATATCGTCTTGAATTGTCCTGTAACAATTACAAGGCAAGGCACTTCTGACAACAGACAAATGGAAAAATACCAAACTAGAAGCAAAGAGATCCAGCCTGCAGTCAACAGTCTGCCACTGACTGAGTAATCTTGAACAAGTCACCCTTCTAAGGGCCTCGGCGCTCCCGTCAGAATAGGGGTGGGCTGCTGACCTCTCAGCACCTTCCACAGTCATTGGGGCTGTGACTCTGAGCTCCTCCTCAAAGTTTGGGAGCCCCACCCACATCCTCTGTCAACGCTGGACGCATCATGGGAGCGCTGATAATGCTTAAATGAAAGCCGTTGTTACAGAGGTTGCCTGGCCCCTGACCTTCTCCACCAAACCAACATGCCACAGGTGACTGTGTCTACCCTGAGGAGCTCTCTCAGGGTCTGCACACGAGTCTACAGCTTCACTGCTACAGATCTAGTATCTCTTACCATCCTGTTCCACTAGAAAGTCACCCAACATGAACTTCAAACTCTCCAGATCAGCCTTCAAGAAAACTCAGAAACTATCGGTAATGATTTAAGTCATCAGCTTCAAATTCGCCTTATTTCCCCCACCCACTACTCCTTTTTGCTGCAGCACTTAGATTTTAGCTCAGAAAACAAATACGAATGCCAGCCCACTTTGTCTTTGGGGACACGGCCTCAGCCGAACCGTCCGGACCCCCAGGTTCCCACTAAGTAAGACGGATGGTGCATCACTGACTGACACCCAAAGGCAACAGATAAACAAAAACAAATACCTTTTCAGGATTTTCACTTAGAAAACCCAGTATAATGAGGGGAGAATTAATTTTTTAATTTGGGGGACCTTGGAGGGGGGTAGAAATCGTGATAGCTGATCTCCAAAGGGCACTGCATACCAGACAATGTGGTACAAGAGCCTGCCGGCTGGCGTGTCAGTGAGGCCTTTCAGGCCGTCCACACTACTTTGCTTGTTCCTTTAAAGGAGTGAGTGCTTTCTGGGAGCTGCTCTCAGCTGGTGAGAACAGTGAACCCTGCGCCATTTGTCTATCAACTTCTTTAAAAAGAAAAACCTCCTGTACAGCTGTCTTGTTTTGCGTTTTCTATTCTACACATAATGACAAACAGAGGAATCAAGAGGGCTCTTTTAAAATTGTGAGGAAAGAAGAAATAAAAAAATGCCCAAAAGTCTCTGTGTTCGGCCACTGGAGAAAAGTTTGCAGCCCATGGAAACCAGTACTGGTTTAAAAAAGAAAAGAAAAGAAAAGGTCAGTCCTGAGCATTGGGAATTCACAGTAAGGCACTCTTCAGGTTTGGGGGTACGAAAATAAGGGTGCACAGCCCATCCATCCTTTCCAAGTCAAAATACTTAGCTTTCCAAAATCTGAATGTAAAAATTTTTCATGCATGAATTTCACCTCAGTACAGTAATTTTTAAAAAATCCTCACCAAAGGATACATTTTCATTGATTTTAGAGGGCAAGAGGAAGGGAGAGAGAAAGAGGGAGAGAAGGGGAGAGAGGAATGGCAATCAGTTGCTGCTGATCGGGGATCAGACCCACAACCGAGGAATGTGCCCTGACCGGGAATTGAACCCACAACCATTTTGTGTATTGAGACGATGCTCCAACCAATTAAGCAGCCAGCCAGGGCTAAATAAAGTAATTTTAAAAAATCTTTTCACATAAAGTCAATTCCACTGGCACCCTATAGAAAAACAGTTGGAGCAGACAATCCAAAGCAGTAAATATTCCCAAAAGCATTTTTTTCCCCAAAAGCATGTTTTTACTTCACATTGGTATATCCTGTATATCATTTACAGAAAATTTTATCTTTGTAGGTGCATTTTTCTTAAAATAACTGCTTAATGCCCTGGGCAATGTGGCTTAGTTGGATGGAGCACAGTTCCATACACCAAAAGAATGCAGGTTCAATCCCTGGTCAGGGCACATATGGGAGGCAAGCAATCGACGCCTGTCTCTGTCTGTCCGTCTGTCTGTCTCTCTCTCTCTTTCCCCCTTCTTCTCTCTCTAAAAGCAATAAAAAATGTCTTCAGGTGAGGATTAAAATAATAATAATAACTGCTTAATATAAGCAGTTTTACCACTTGAGCCCACACCCATTTAACAACATAGGAAAGTTCAAAAGACTGCCTAAGAAGGCCTAGAACTAAATCTAAAGGTTTTCGTCAAATGATAAAAAAAAAAAATCTTACATAATGAAAGTGTTTAAAGGAATACTATTTTAAAAGAATGATCAACACTGTTCATTTAAAAAAAACAATTATGGCCCTGGCTGGTGTGGCTCAGTGGACTGGGTGCCGGCCTGCAAACCAAAGGGTTGTTGGTTCGATTCCCAGTGAGGGCACATGCCTGGGTTGTGGGCCAGGTCCCCAGTGGGGGGCACATGGGAGGCAGCCACACATTGATGTTCTTCTCCTACTCTGTCTTCCCCCCTTCCCCACTCTCTAAAAATAAATTTTAAAATTTTTTTAATAAATAAATAAACAAGCAATTATGACTTAATACATCAAGAACTCAAACTGGTAAGAAAAACCTGAGGAAAATGACAAATAATAACACATAAATAGGAAATAACTATATAAATATGAGGAAATGTTAATACTTATTAATAGTAATCAAAAAGTTGACATTAAAACAATAAAATAACATTTCTGTCTCCAACTCAGCAAACAAAAACAAACAAGACCACCTCAGTGCTGACGCCTGCCATGAAATGGGCACTCTCGCTGGCACAAGAGGGAACGACCCTTCTGTCAGCAATTTGCTGAAATATGGCAGGAACCTTACAAAATGCTTATGCTCTTCAGCTTGGCAGCTCCGCTTCCAGGAAAATAACCCTGCATATGAAAAAGAGCTTGTTTACAAAAACGGTCACTGAAGCATCAAATATGGCAAAATGAAATATATGTCTAACCATGGGGGATGGCTGTAAAAATTATGACATATCACACTACTGTCATGTAGGCATTTTAAATGATATTGTTTTGCTTATTGATTTTTTTTTTGAGAGAGAGGAAGAAAGAAAGAGAAACATCGCTTTGCTGTTCCACTCATTTATGCATTCATTGGTCGATTCTTGTATGTGCCCTGACTGAGAGGATCAGACCTAAAACTTTGGCGTATTGGGAGAACACTCTACCCAGCTGAGCCAGGGCCTTAAATGATATTTATGAACATTTTTTAAAATGCTTATAATTTTTAAGAAAAAGCAAATAAACAATTATATTCCATGATCACTTATATTTTTTAAATACATGTAAAAGAATTAGAAGGAAATATACAGAAATAGTTGTCTTCTAGATTTTGAATGAATTTTCCCTTTTTTCATATTTTCCAATTTTTCAAAGAGTCCTTTCCATAACAGAAAAAAATAGATTAAACTTAAATTTAAAACCTACTGACTTTACAGTATGCAAATAATTTATTTTAACTCAGGATCCCAGATAAACTCTTTCTCCATTTCTACATTTCTAGAAGCATGAACTTAAGCACTTTGGGAATTTAGCACTTTAGGGTTATAGTTTAAAGTTTATACTAAATCTCTATCCTAATACTACTTTCTCACTAGATTTCCAGTTTATTGAAAGCCAAAATCATATGGTTTTTTTTGTAGTAAATCTACCTCCCCACTCCCCACTTCTTTTTTTTAAGATTTTATTTATTTACCTTTAGAGGGGAAAGGGAAGGAGAGAGGGAGAGAAATATCAATGTATGGTTGTCTCTCGTGCATCCCCTGCTGGGAACTGGCCTGCAACCCAGGCATGTGCCCTGACTGGGAATCGAACTGCGATCCTTTGGTTCTCAGGCCCGCACTCAATCCACTGAGTTACACCAGCCAGGGCTCAAAACTTCCTGATTACTATTTGTTTCTCTAATTGGTAAAGGACTAGTAACTAGACAGTGTGGCTAGTGAAATAATCAAATATAACTGACACCAGAACCTTTCATTGCCCTGAGGTGTGACAAGGGTATATTGTATGTAATTACTACACACAGTACATACCACATTTTGCCATATGTAATGCACACCCATGTTTCTAGCCCAAACTTTCAAGAAAAGGACCTTTCATTTTAATTTTTTCATTCCATTTTGTATTTATTTACATTTAGATACTTCTTTTTTGTATTATAAAGGAATTTTAGCATTTATTTTTTAACATATCATGGTACAAGAAATTTTATGTAACAAATAGTTACAAAACACAAGAACAGATACAAGGTATTTCAGGTACTACTCATGCATAAGGAGCATCCTTATTTTTCCCTCAAAAATTTGGGCAGAAAGGTACGCAGTATACACAGCAAAAGACAGTAACTCCTCTCGCCATATTAAACAAATAAATGCCTGATGACTACATGAACTTCAATTTAGAATGTGAACAAATAACTTCTTGGCAATTAAAATCAGATCACTTGAGGCCTACTTATGGTTCCGGGGGATTTCATATTACCCCTGTATTTCTAAGGATCTTCCCTGGTTCTAGAAACTTTCTAGAAACCCTGGCACCACTCCCATCACCTCAAAAATCATAAGATTTTTAACTATATTGGTGAACCACCCAACTAACTGCATGACTTTGGGCAATTTATGTACCTTCAAGGTTTAGATTCCCTCTTCTACTAAGAGCTAAGTAGCTTACTCTAAATAACTACAGCGGTGGAGACTTCCCGTCAAGACGGAGGTGTAGGTAGACACATTGCACCTCCTTGCAAAACCACAGAGAAATTACAACTAACCCTCAAAACAAATGACATCCAGAACTGTCAGAAAATCAAACGGTACTGAAGTCCAACAACCAAGGATTTAAAGAAGCCACATTCATCCAGACGAGCAGGAGATCGGTGGAGAGGCTGGGAGACAGTGTGGTGTGGAGAGGCAGCAGTAGCAGCAGAACAGGTGTTCCTACATTCAAGTGTGGTAGATAAAACTCAGGAGTAATACCTGGGGAAGGTGTAATCCCAGTCCCAGACTGCGCAGCCCAGGGTTCCAGAGACAGGAAGACAAATTCCCATAACTTCTGGCTCTAAAATCAGTGGGGTTGGGACAGCGGAAGAAATGCCAGACAATCAGGAGACTTCAATTAAAGGGTGCACATGGTCTCAGAATGTACGCAAACCCACTGACTCTGGGATTCAGAACCAGGGCAACACCTGGAGGGTGACAGCCGCACCCAGGGAGTGAGTGAAGTGATTAGAACAGCGTGAGTGCTGGGCAGGCCCCAGAAGCCAGGCAGTGGCACTGTTTCCTCTCTGAGCCCTCCCTCAACACAGAGCAACAAAGTGATGAAGTGGTTTGCCCCACCGTGGAGATTACCTAAGGCTCTACCCCACACAATTTATAGGTGCCTTTTCTAACACAGGGAGTCGAAGCAGCTCTACCTAATACACAGAAAGAAACACAGGAAGGATGCCAAATTGAGGGCACAAAGAAATATGGCCCAAGTGAAAGAACAGAACAATATCCCAGAAAAAGAACTAAATGAAACAGAGATAACCAAACAATCACATGCAGAGTTCAAAATTGTGGTGATCAGGATGTTTAGAAAACTCACTGAGAATGGCCACAAAATAAAGGAAGAAATGAAGGATACACTAAGTGAAATAAAGAAAAATATACTGGGAAACAACAGGGAAGGGAAGGAAGCCAGGGTTCAAATCAACGATTTGGAACAAAAGAAAGAAATAAACATTCAACCAGAACAGAAAGAAGAAATAAGAATTTTTTAAAAAGGAGGAGAGGCTTAGGAATCTCTGGGACAACTTTAAACATTCCAACATCCAAATCACAGGGGTACCCGAAGGAGAAGAGGAAGAGCAAGACACTGAAAACTTATTTGAAAAAATAATGGAAGGAAATTTCCCTGATTTGGCAAAGGAAATAGACATATGAGTCTAGGAAGCACAGAGAGTCACAAACAAGTTGGATCCAAAGAGGAACACACCAAGACACATAATTAAAATGCGAAAGGTTAAAGATAAAGAGAGAATCTTAAAAGCAGCAAGAGAAAAGCAGAGAGTGACATACAAAGGAGTTTCATAAGACCAGCAGCTGATTTCTCAAAAGAAACTTTTCAGGCAAGAAGGGACTGGCAAGGAATGTTCAAAGTCATGAAAGGCAAGGACCTATATCCAAGGTTACTCTACACAGCAAAGCTGTCATTTAGAATGGAATGCCAGATAAAGTTCTTCCCAGACAAGGTAAAGCTAAAAGAATTCATCCTCACCAAGCCATTATTTCATGAAATGTCGAAGGGACTTACCTAAGAAAAAGAAGATCAAAACTATAAACATTAAAATGACAACAAACTCACAGCTATCAACAAGTGAATCTCAAAAACAAAAACAAACTAAACAACCAGAGCAGGAAGAGAATCATAGATATGGAAATCATATGGAGGGTTATCAGCTGGGAGGGGGAAGGGGGAGATGGGAAGAAAAGGTGCAGGGATTAAGAAGCATAATTAGTAGGTCCAAAATAGACAGGGGGAGTGTTAAGAATAGTATGGGAAATGGAGAAGCCAAAGAACTTAAATGCATGACCCATAGACATGAACTAAAGGGAGAGACTGCTGGAGAGAAGGGGGGTACTGGGTGGAGGGGGGCAAAGGGGGAGTAATTGGGACACCTGTAATAGCATAATCAATTAAATATATTTTAAAATAAAAAATAAATAAGTAGCTGCAGTGGTACACAGGAAATATGGGGCTACTGAGCACTTGCAATGTACCTCCTGCAAATTCAGATGTGCTCTGAGTACAAAATGCACACCACATTTTAAAGACTTAGTATGATAAAAATAATGTAAAATGTTTTAATAATTTTATATTGATTACATTTTAAATCATAGTATTGTATATATAAGGTAAAATATATCATTAAAATTAATTCCACAAGTTTCTAAAAAATGACTAGAAATTTAATTTTTTTTAAAGCAGCTCATATTTTCTTTCTAATATGTAGTTTGACTTAAAGGGTTGGAAACTACAGGACTTCAGAGATCCTTCCTTCCAGGCTTACACAAAATTCTTCTAAACCGTTCAGGTTCATAACTATGCTCTGCCGCATACTTAGGCTTATGACCTTAAGAAGCTTCTTAAACTCTCGGTGTCTAGTTTCCTCACTGCTAAAAATGGAGATGATGATCATCGTGGTACCTACCGCACTGGGTTATCATACAGGTGAAACGAGTGCATACATGGAATACAGTCAGGACCGTGCCCAGCCCTTGATCACTAGCACAACCTATTTTCATTATCATTGTCATTGACCATGGACAGCAGTATCACAAACTAGGTCCGCACCGTGTAAAATTCCTAGATGAAAACGGGGAATATCTTGCCTAATTCCAAATACAGTACTGTGTAGTATTAAGGGATATATTATAAATATCCAAGAACTGTAGTCCAATGGATTTCAAGCTTTCATTCAGATGGATTGTCTTCTAGATATACATTTACTCAACTAACAAGTAGTCCTTGAACATCTGCTACAAGTGCAGACAAAAATCGCCGCCTTCATGCAGTTAGCATTCTCATAGAGGGCAGTAAAGCCAGTGACCAGCAAAGTCCATCTGAACTGCTTGGATCATTTTAGATGACTTATTCCTGGATATTTAAAAGAGACCTCAAAAGTAAGTTTAAAGATTATACCAGCCCATTATTTTCTGGGTCTTCTCCCATTCCCAGCACCCTCTCAAAAGAAAGACACCCTCAGTCTGTATTCTGTACCACCCCATCAATTAATACCCACCCTGAGTGCGGGGCAAAGATGCTACAACGGAGATGGGCTCACGCTCATTGTTTAAACCAAATGAAAGAGTAAGACTCAGAGCATTCTTTTCATGTTTTTAAAAAGTTTTAGAGAACATATAATATGATGCAACAAATTACAGGGTTTTGTACTTTTTTAAAACTTCGTTTTATTTGATAATATAAAAAAAGTGAGTATGTGCAATGTGGCCATTCCATATTGCACTTCGATACTAGAGCAGGGCCCAGTTTTCTGGTGAAGGGCCAGACAGGAAACGCTTTAGTCTTTACAGGCCATCCCGTCTCTGTTGCAGCTCCTCACGAGGCCTGAAAACAGCCACAGGCAATAACAGGTGGAAAGCGTACGGGCCAGGCCATAGTCTGCTGATTCCTGCCCCAGAGAACTCTTCCACGTGCACGAAAGCAGCTGCTATATGGGAACCAACATAACATTACGATTTGTATTAGCAAATAATTGGAAACAACCTAAATATCTATAATAGAAAGATGATAAGTAAATGTTGGCATAGCTGGAACACCTTGTTATCACCATGGATAAATTTCCCGAACATAATGTTGAAGGGAAAACACAAATTACAGAACAGTTACATGCCATTTATATAAAGTTTTAAAATATGCAAAAATCATATATTACTGTATATTTTTAACATGTATAATAGAAGCATGAGCAAATCTACAGGAATATTAGGCATCAAACGCATTCACCTGGGCATGATGGCCGGACAGGAGGCAGGAGAGAAGGATGGAACTGGACAAGCGTGCACGAAGGGTTGCAACTGGATTTTTTTAAAAGCTGAATGGCAGGGAGAGAGATATTCGTTCTTTACACCATGTTGTATGCCTTAGATATTTAGTAATAAATAAAAAAGACTTCGTAGGGTTAATGCAAGTTTAGCAAGTGATTTATTCCATTTGGGGGAATGGGGCTCAATTTTTATTAAAATACCCAAAAATGTAGGCTTGAGACTGGATGTTTGATGCAAAAAAGAAAAAAATTGTTTCATTTTTAAAAACTGGACTGATCCTTAGAAGAAAACAGAAAATTGTACTGCATTCTCGCAGTTACCTCGTGTACATATCTCTGTGCAATAAACTTACTGTTTCTCTGTTTCAGAGAGTTAAAGAGCGGAGTCAGACTCTAAACTTACCTAATACTTCAGTCAGCTTTGCCTGTCTGCTCCAAGTTCCCCTGTTCCAGACACAGCATTACAATGATCGCCCTAGGAATAGCGACTTTCCAACACCTGCTTCACAGAGCAAATAGAAGCCTAAGTGGCAATGACGTGAGTGTTTCTCTGTGTGAAACCTAGCGTGAATTCTCCCCTTCCTCTGGCAAAAGTTCACAAGTCATTATTATAGAAAGAAAAGAAAAAGCCCTGCTCGCTCCACTTTTACTGACTTCAGAGACAGATATCATTAAAAGTATCTTTTGATTTAGTTACTTAAATAGGCTCTTAAGGGTCTCCTACAGTCACTTAGCTTCAAATTACCTAAGTCACAAGCTCCTTTTTAACTTCTAAGACCACCCAAGTAAAGTGACATCAGTTTCATCTGTTGGGCAGGGACTGCCCTCTAGTGCTTATACTTTAATAAAAATTTTTTAACTATGATTTCTATTTTTCTATTTTTAGTATATTTGATTATGCTATTACAGTTGCCCCCAGTATTTCCCCATTTGTCCCCCTCTGCCTGGTACCTCCCTTCTCTCCAGTATCCCCCCCTCTTAGTTCATGTCTATGAGTCGTGCGAAGTTTCTTGGCTTCTCCATTTCCTATACTAGTCTTAACCTCCCCCTGTCTATTTTGGACCTATCATTTATGATTCTTAATCTCCATACCTTTTCCCCATTCTCCCTCTTCCCCCTCCCAGCTAATAACCCTCCATATGATTTCCATATCTATGATTCTCTTCCTGCTCTGGTTGTTTAGTTTGTTTTTGTTTTTTAGATTCACTTGTTAATAGTTGTGAGTTTGTTGTCATTTTAATGTTTATAGTTTTGATCTTCTTTTTCTTAGGTAAGTCTCTTCAACATTTCATGAAATAATGGCTTGGTGAGGATGAATTCTTCTAGCTTTACCTTGTCTGGGAAGAACTTTATCTGGCATTCCATTCTAAATGACAGCTTTGCTGTGTAGAGTAACTTTGGATATAGGTCCTTGCCTTTCATGACTTTGAACATTCCTTGCCAGTCCCTTCTTGCCTGCAAAGTTTCTTTTGAGGAATCAGCTGCTGGTCTTATGAAATTCCTTTGTACGTCACTCTCTGCTTTTCTCTTGCTGCTTTTTAGATTCTCTCTTTATCTTTAACCTTTGTTGGTGTGGGCCTCTTTGGGTCCAACTTGTTTGTGACTCTCTGTGCTCACTAGACTCATATGTCTATTTCCTTTGCCAAATCAGGGAAATTTTCTTCCATTATTTTTTCAAATAAGTTTTCAATGTCTTGCTCTTCCTCTTCTCCTTCAGGCACCCCTGTGATTTGGATGTTGGAATATTTAAAGTTGTCCCAGAGATTCCTAAGCCTCACCTCATTAAAAAAAATTCTTATTTCTTCTTTCTGTTCTGGTTGAATGTTTATTTCTTCCTTTTGTTCCAAATCATTGATTTGAACCCTGGCTTCCTTCCCTTCCCTGTTGTTTCCCAGTATATTTTTCTTTATTTCACTTAGTGTATCCTTCATTTCTTCCTTTATTTTGTGGCCATTCTCAGTGAG
>PVKM010022551.1:0-21714 GCA_004027735.1 Carollia perspicillata
ACAATGAGCCAAGCAAAGTAAACTTGATTCATTCTGCATCCTCTGATTCCAACTGGGCTCTGCTATATTTAAAAAAAAAAAAAAAAGATTCAATGTGAAAACGCACTGTCTAGTCAGAGCAAAAGACTACCATGTTGGACAATATGCCACACAGGAGGATGTCCCTAGGAAATTCAGTATCTTGGGCCCACCCTCTCCCAGTGCAGTCATCTGATCACCAGCTGGACCTCAGGGCTACTACTCTTGCCTCTCAATTCTACCCAACAGTCCTCCCTTCTTCTCCTTCCAGTACCTGCCTCCACCTTATCCTCACCACCACCACCCCCCACCACACATGCACAAAATAACGGATCCCAGCATAACGGCCTTGGGCAAGTTATTGATCTCTACAGTCTTCAGTTTTCTCATTTGTGAAATGGAAATAAAAACTGTAACCACCTCATCAGGGTCATTGTATGGATTTCATAAAATAATCCACATAAGACTGATGGTACAATGCCTGGCCTGTTAATAAGCTCTTGAGAAATATTAGCTATTTTTATAGTATTATTATTTCATCAATATTATCACTGCTACTGCCACTAAGCAGATCATCGTATTTTTTTTATCTTCACCCAAGGGCATGCTTATTGATTTTAGAGAGAGGGGAAGGGGAGGAGAGAGAAAGGGAGGGAGAGAAGCATCGATGTGAGAGAGAAACATCAGTTGGTTGCCTCCTGTTTGCACCCTCACTGGGGACCAAACCTGCAACCTTGGCATATGCCTTGACCAGGTATAGAACCTGTGACATTTCAGTTTACTAAATGATGTTCCAACCAGCTGAGCTACACCAGCCAGGGCTAAGCATATCCTGTGCTCCATGCAGGGCATGAGCTCACGTAGAGTGAGCCTAGACCACTTGTGAACGTAGGCAATGCACCCCTCTGGCAAGAGCTCACATTTCCTTTCATAGGCTCTCTCCCCACCTTTGCCTACATCTTGATTAGCTTGGAGCTTTGACTGTTTGCATTGAATGCACAGGTAATAAGAAAATATTAGCTCTCTTGGAAATTAAGAACCAGCACAATAAATAGATAAGGCATAAAACCAATTTTTCACATGTTTCCGGGCACCTGGGGCCATGTCTGCCTGGTGCTGCTCTGACTTCCCCAGATCTTGGAGGGGCTTTCTCTCCGTTTTCCCAAGGTGAGGCTGGTCAAACCATCAATCTCCCCAACACAACAAGAAATGACGGCTGAATTGACTGGTTGCACCTCACAGGGCCGACAGTGGAAAAATAAATGTCTACATGGAAAGGTCAGGCTTTCAGCAATGGTGGCTGTCCGGCTTGCAGCAGCTGAGAGAGCCGGCCATGTGTAGTAAGCACCTGCTTTTCATGCTCACATCCAGACGGATGAAGAGTCACACCACAGGATATGGCCTTGGCACAGGCCCTCTATGCCAGACACAAGTGACTGACTCACACACATATCCAGAGAGTATCACAAAGGACTAACCTCTCTGACTGGATGCCCCCTGTGGCTCTCTAATGCTGGGGACCCTTTGGGAACAGTGGCCATGGTGCTTCTCAGGGGCACCTCTCCCACCTTCCCCATAGTGCAGTGGCCTCCTGATTCTTCCCCAAATACCCACAGGACACATTCCAAACAGATGGGGGCTCTTGTCTCCAGAGGGTCTAAGGGGAAGGAGTGGCTTCCTTTTACTGAGGGGGGACTGTCTCAGTTAACAAAACAAAACTAAACTAAACTAAAGCTTAGGGAAGGAGCAAAACCAAACTCTTGGACCTTGCATTTTTAGAGTGTGCTATTCTTTACCCACAAATAATGATAGTTAACAAACATGGGCCATTTATTAGGTCCCAGGCACTGTCCTAATGCTTTGCATACATGATAGTATGTAATGTAATCCTCACATCAGCCCTACAAGCTGCTGTTATTAGCTCTGGTTTAAGAATGAAGGGATTGAGGTGCAGGGAGGTGAGGTGACTGACTTGTTCCAGGCTCCCTGGGAGAAGATCTGATCTCAGAGCCTGTGTCATGGGACTTTGCAAGGCTCATCTACACACAGCCCCAACTCTCTCTCTCTCTGTCTCTCTCTGTCTCTCTCTCTCTCTCTCTCTCTCTCTCAATATCCCGTCCCCCCTTCCTCTCTGAAGCCCCCAACCCACCACCCTATATCTAAAGCTGTTGTTGGAATTTTCTTCAGTAGCTGGTCAGAGTCCTCTCCCCTCCTCTCCTCCCTCTCTCCCTCTCTCCCTCCCTCTCATCCATCTCCGTTAACTCTCTCTTGTGCTTCTCAGTTTCTCTTCTATGTTTCTTTCACTCTCTGGCTTGTGTGTCCTCTTCGGTCTGCATGTCTATGTTTGCTGCTCACTGTGAAGTTGACTGTAGGTCTGTCTTCTTCACTTTCCTTCTTAAAGATCTGGAGGGAGAAAGTAGGAATGTGTGTGAGAGAGAGAGAGACAGAGAGAGAACAAGTGAAAGTAACTTACCTGCCAGCACTGCCCCCCAGCATTCGTCTAGCTAGTTACTTGCTGCCAGCATCAGCAAACAGCACTAAAAAAAGAATCAGGTCACCTTTGAAAGACCCTGAGAGAATGTGCACGCAGTCAGACAGAGAAAGCACTTACCGGTGACTATTCTGGGATATCAGGACACATTGCTCACCCAGCCCCACCCCAGCCTGTGGCAGGCCCCCGCCCTGGTGCTGATAGCTCTGTCATGTGATTCCCAGATGGCTCCCTGCAGAGACCCACCCAGTCAGGGATCCCCACCCTTGTGGTGGGCTCCCTCAGACGCAGTCCCACCATGGTCGTACGGCCTCAGCAGTTCCAGTTTCATCAGCCACAGATGGTCGCCTCCGCACCTTTGGCGGAGATGGGACCCAAGCCGGCTCTCACGGGGGAGCCCGCCCTCACGTGCGTCAGCAGGGGCAGCGACACCAGGATCCACTCGGCGGCCAGCTCCATCATCATGGAAGGAAAGGAAATCCCCCTCAAGAGTGAGCCTCCACCCAAGCCGCCTGCATCTGCCCCACCATCGATCCTGGTGAAACCAGAGAATCCCAGAAATGGCAGCGAAAAGGTAGGCGGGAGATAACCTTCGGGGGGCATGACTCTTCAGACCTCTGCCACCAGGGCCCGATGTCCCAGCTCCTGAGATTTTTGTTGTAGGCGAGGAATCCAAATGACAGCCTCACAAGACCCTCACACACAACCCCCTCCACATCCTCACATCTCGCTGGATGCATTGCCCAGTCTCCTCTTACGCTTCCCAAATACTTCATGCATTCTTCTTTCGAGGCCCAAGGTGGCTTGGAAGAAACATGGCTTTGCCATCAGAAAAATCTGGATTTGAATTCCAGCGCTGCTGTTTGCTAGCTGATGACTTTGGCCAAAACACTTCACCCTCCTGAGACTTTTTCTTTTTTTGCCTAATCTGTAAAGTGATAGTAAGAATACTAATAGTCTCAGAGGGTTGCATTGGAGTTTAAGTGAGAAAAGATGTGTACAGCACTTACAGAGGGCTTGGTACATAATTATTCACGGTGTAGAAGAGGCAACTGAGACAGAGAATTGAAGTGACATATGAAGGTAACACTGAATTAGGACAATTCCAACAACTGTCATTGTAACCTCTGTGCAGTGGTCAGATCTGTTAACTTCTACTTCAGGCCTTTTCCCGTGAGTAGGCATAAGAGATTTTGTAAAATGTTTTATGTTCTTGGTGATATCCTTTGAGGCAGGAGGGACAGTGGACGGAGGAGATGTTAAGAAACTAGGTGATGCTTATCTTTCAGTTTAGTGAACATCACATCACCACCACCACCACCCATTCCGCCTTAAATGGAGAGGCGATGTGGTTTCCTGCTCTCTTGCACACCTACCGAATGCTAATGACCAGGCAAGCACTGTGCTCAGTACTTCCCGTGTTCTGTCTCATTTAAGCCTCACAACAACCCTCTGAAGTAGGTGTTATTACTGTCATTCTCATTTTAATGAGGAAGCAGAGGCTTAAAAAGTTAAAGTACATTACCCAGGGCAAACAGGTGACACCCAGAGTGTCTAGAGTCGAGTCCAAATCTAATACAAAACTCATGCTCTTGAGGCTCAGCTGTAAGCTTGTAGGGAAAGGCATTTGGGAAAAGTTAGCACTGACAGATAGAAACATCAGGAGTTTTCTTTTCCTGAATTATAGTTTTCAAATAATTCGAAACTTTTCAGGCCCCAGTTGCTCATTCTCGCAGGCTATTAGAGACAGCCTTCAAGCTGTACACATTCGGTAAATGCTCAGACCTCTGCTACACATGGGGAACGTCAAAAGTATGAAGAAACTTGGATTCTCCGTGGGGGACACCAGCATCAAATTTCACAGGAAAGAATCATTCCTAAGCAGTACCACTGCACACCTTCTTGTGCCTTAGAGAGAGACTGATGAAAGCTAGCAGCCCTGGGCACCAAACAGGTAGATGGCAGGCTAGGAGAGGTGGAAGGAAGGAGCGGAGAGGCTTGCGCAAACAGAGCCCTATCTCCCATGAGGAGAGAGAGAGAACGGCTAATCACCTCCAGCCAGCTGTTGCCAAAATGGGGAGCAGGCCCAGAGTGCCAGATCTCTGATTTTTTTAATCTTCACCAAAGATATGTTTTTTGTTGATTTTTTGTTAAGAGAGAGAGGCAGGGAGAGGGAAATGTTGATGTGAGAGAGAAACGTCAATCAGTTGCCTATCATACACACCACAACCGGGATCGAACCTGCAACTTAAGCATGTGCGCTGACCGAGAATTGAACCTGTGACCTTTCGGTTTACAGGATGATGCTCCAACCAAATGAGCCACCTGACCAGGGCCAGATCTCTGACTTTTTAAGAGATGTATGAGAGACTGACTTTAATATGCAATCTCCCAATTTGTATGTGTTGGCAACTAAACTCCCCAACATTTCACAGACTAAACTCAGCCAGAAGGTGTCCGGTTTGCAAACTCTGCTCTGAGGACTTGTCAGGCCGGTCTGCGATCTCTGCACGGACTCTGCAGGGGAGGCCTCAGGGAGTGGAAGCCTTGAGACAGGCCTTCATGGTAGACAGAGAAGAGAAGGGAAGGACGAACTTATATTTTCTAGACTAGATCCTGCTCTCTTGCCTCAGACCCTTTCTTAGGTAGGCCTACCAGATTTCTTCTAGATAATTCCTAATCGGTCTTCGTTTCTCAATTTAAATAGTTCTGCCTCTTAAGCCTTCCCTGACTGCCCCCTCTTCAGCTTTAGCGCCATACTGTTCTGCATTTGATGCCTGTAACTCCCCCCTTCATGGCACTTGTTATTCTAATTGTCTTTTTGTCAAGGACAGTTTTATCCACTCTTGAACTCACAGCTCCTAACAGGGTGCATGACACATAGTGACACAAATATTTCCTGAACAAACATGTGCATGAGGCCTTCAGGTGGGGACCGGTGTGAAGAAACAGCCTGAACCAAGTCCCAGGGGACAGTAGCACACCTGCCACCTGACCTCTGTCCCTTTGCTCTTCTTTTTCTTGCAGCAAGTCAAAACCGTGAGATTTCAGAATTATAGCCCTCCTCCCAGCAAACACAGCACCTCTGGGAAGCCTGACCAGCCAGCCACCCCCAAGGGATCCCTGCCAGAAGCCACTCCCCTGGGCCCAGACATGACCATCCTATTCGCCCACCGAAGCGGCTGCCACTCGGGACAGCAGACAGACTCCCGGCGGAAGTCAGCCTTCGGCAAAACCATGGCCCCAGCATCGGCTGCCTCAGCCACGCAGACCATGTTTCCCAGCAAATGAGTCTACAGGTGGCTCTTCCCAGACCCCAAAGAGGTGAATTGCATTTAAATACAATCTGTCTCCACGGAGGGGTGTGCTGCCGTTCTTTAGGTACTGGAGCTTGGGCCCTCGTTTTGCCCACTTTACCTCCCGAAAAGGAAAGATGGGAGCAGGGATTCCTGCCCTGGGTGGGAGGAGAGATGGGGTGGCTTTCCAAAATCATGACCTGATGTGGCAAGGCCCACTGCTCAGACCAAGGAGTGGGAGACCATCCTGTCCACCCTGATCACAGCCTGGATCACATGGCCTCTTGTCCCGTGCTCTGCGTACAATTTCTATGGTGTCCTGAACAGGGGCTTCATCCAGTATCCCAGGGTGGCAATGTTGGCATTCTTCCCTTGACCTCATCACCATGTTCTCAACAAGCATTAGAAAGGCTCTGCCCCATTCTGGGGCCTGTGCAGTGGCCACCAGTAGCCACCATAGCTGGTCCCTCCAAAGAGTCCCAATCCTGGTGGCAGAGAGAGACTTTCAGGGAAGGGTGTGAGATGGATACTTTGAATACCCTGAAACCCTCTAAAACCAAAGGCCTTACTCCAAACAAGAAGGTCAGAGAGGAAGCTGACTACCAAATATCCAAAGACCATCACACTCTAAGCTTTTCAGTCCGTTCTCCCACATTTCATTTCTTACATGTGAGGGAAGCAGGAGCCACTTGGCTGTGGCGTATCCCTGTGTGGGGACTTGGAAGGGGCTTGGGTTCAGAAAGATGCCGTTTGCATTGCCGTGTTCTTTACCTCCTCGGCTTTCCTCTCTCTTGGGGAAGACTGTCTCATCAACTGAAGGACAAGACAGCAGTGTCAGTGAGTGGATGCCAGCCCACAGCTTGGGTGGGGGCACTTCCTAGAGGAAAGCTGCCCTCACAGGGACTGGACAGAGGAGGCTGGAGAGGAAGGGGAGTGGGACAAGGGCGGGTGGGGACAATACAGGAGAGACAGACAGCAGGGAGGTGATTGGAAAAAAAGCGCCAGGAAAGAAGATCAAAGAGGGGAGATTGGCCTTGACATTTCTAACAGGGTGTGGGGGGTGGTAGGGTGGCAAGGAAAAAGGACAGAGTCTGCAAAACTAGGTGACCCCACCAAGAAAGGGCTGCAGGGAGCGGGACCACCCGGACAGAGCTTGGTAAACAGGGGTGAGAGGGCATCCCAGTGAGCTGAGGTAACACTGCGAGGCAACCCATCTGTTCTCATGAAACTTAATTGCTGTGATCTCACATTTACTGCATGGCCATAAATGTGGACACTTCAATGCATAAGTGCCATTTGCTGCTAAGGCTGGATACCATTTAAAAAAGGCAGATCTGATTAGAACTTTCCACTTCTTGAAGGATTTCCATCCAAGACCCCAGGATAAAGACATATGTATTTTACATACCCACTCACACACTCGACAAAGAGAATCGTCCCCAGATTTTTCCAGGCCTTAATAAGACAGAAACAGAACCACAATGCTGCCAGGGAGCAGTGCACATACGTCAGAACTTGGACTCATGTCGGTGCCACCAAATCTGTACAGCCGACCCCAGACCTCATGGAGCTGAACAGTCCACATGGCGAAATGGGGAAAAGTCACAAGGGCACAAGACATGGTATGATTTGTCAAAATATGAGTTCCTGTGCCTCATCTTTACCCAGAAAAATCACCCTTGATAAGTTTAGCAACCTGTTCTACACCCAGAGTGGCAAGTGTATGACAGTAGCAGTGGATACAGTTCATTTTTAACCCCTGGGGCTGATGAGCAGGTGGTTTGGGTGTGATGAGACGTGATCCCCGCCTTCCAGATGAAACAGAATATTCTTCCCATTGTCCACTATCTCTGTAGAGCTACCTCTTTGAGAGCTGTAAACAACCCCAAAGGCTGGCCACCCCCGCCCATCCAACCTCTTCACTCACATCTGGCATCAAATGAAATCCCATCTCTGTGGAGTCTTATGAGGACTCAAAAGGGGCAAGAAGGAGTTATTTCCAAGGAGAAGTTGAACTCACTGGTGCCTCCCATCATGTATCCTACCAACAGGCTTCAGATGTTGCCTACATGCCAGGCACCACAGTGATTTCCACCATAACCTTGTAAGGCAGCAATAACTGTCCCCATTACAGAGCTGAGTATACTGAGGCCTGAAAAGTAAGCACAGATCGTGGCAGAGTGAGTCTGATCGCTGCCCACACCCCTGAGTTCAAGCTACCTCACTTCAAAGCCCACCTTGGGGACTATGCTGATGTACAAGTGCGCAGAGGCAGCCTAGTGCTGGAGTTACAAGTGGACGCTCTGCTGCAACAGACTGGGTGCGAGTCCTCATTTACCCCCTCTTAGCCTTGTGACGCTGGGCAACTTGCTTAACCTCTCTGAGCCTTCCTTTCTTAAATAGAAAAGGTCATAGTGTCAACCTCACTGGGCTAGTGTGAGGATTACCTAAAATGATACATTATAAGGTGATTTAAACCATCCTGGCACAGAGCAAACACCTAACAAAAGTTAAACTTGAATGTTTTAAGGAAGCAAGCCATTGAAATTCCAGGTGAGAAGGTCTAAAATCAGAGCACGCCCAGGGCCGTTAGTGTTAAAAGGAGACCAATGTAACCTCGTTGTGGCAGTCATAGCACAATCTAAACCACAGGTGGCAATCACAAGGCCCATGGGACGAAGCCAACCCTCCACCCTTTTTATCCACCCAGCCCCTTGTTTCTACCCAGCAGTAGTGCTGAGCTCCTTGCCCCTCGTTAAGGAGTAGTTATATTTACACAGTCCTAAAATCACATTCCGCCCTTTGAAGGCAACTGCAAGGCTGCTGTGGCCCCTCGTGAAAATGAGTTTGACACCCTGATTTTAAGCTGAGTACTGGAGGACAATTAAGAGTCAAATAGAGAAAGGGGTAAGAGAAAAGAGTGTCCCAAAGAGGGGAGGAACCATTTAAACCCAACCAGTGATTGGGTTTAAATGGAGGGATCCAGACAAGCTCTCCTAGGAATGTTCCACTCCTTTGTGGACCATTCCAGGGATCCCAGGAAGAACCCTAGGACCTCACATCTGAAGCCAAATACTCCATCCTGTAGAGCCCGATCCCCCTAGCTGAGACTCAGAGTCCCAGGAAGAGTGCCCCTTCGCCCTGTGATCAGACCGGGCACCTCCGTGCTCGGAAAGCTGCTGAGGGCAAGCTCTGATGGGGAGGACAGGCGGACACCTGCAACGTGAAGGAGGGCACAGCCAGCTGAAGGCAGACTCCGAGGTCCATACTGGAGGAAAAGCATCATGACCCTCACTTAGAGTTTGTCTCTGTCTCTCCTTGCGTGGGACAAGCTGCACCCGCTCTACCCTTCACCACCCCATAGACAGGGCTTTTGGAGCCAGAAGAGTTTAAAGCAATGCCCTACCTGTGACTCGGTGAGATGCAAGACACAGTATATGTCCCACTGACTTCTCTTGAACTTCTCCCAACTTCTCTTGAAGATTCAGAAGGTCTGTGCACACTAGGTCTGAATGACACTGCTCAGCAATCCAGGGGAGGCTAGGTCAGGGTCAAGGCTGCTTCAGTTAAATAGATGTGCCCGGGCTTCACTCAGTTACATGGCCTGCACCTGAATTGGACACATTCCCCTAGAGACTTGTGCACCTGACTTCACCTCTCAGAATCATCCTAAACACCTTGAAAGGTAGAGCTGGCTCCGTAGAGATCAGCTGATCCAGGTCTCGGAAGTGTAGAGGGCCTCACCTGGGCCCTAGAGCATGTGGTTTGTAGTTTCGATGTGGGAACGCAGCATCTGTGTTTTCAACAAGCTCTCCAGTAATTCTCATATTTCAAACCAGGGCTAACATTCAGCAGGAATATGGCCACACTGGGTGTTAAATATATTAAAACAGGCCCATACTGATAGGTAAATCTTGGTTGCTCTGAGCTCCCCAAGATCGCTCCGCATTCCTACACCCTGGCCCCTCCTCCCGGCCCTTCCCTTCACTCTACCATCCTAGAGCTAAGGCCAGGTGCAGCCGAGACCTTGGGTAAGAAAGCCCTAATTCATTCTGATCGGCTAGTGCCTGTGCCATATGGGTTAATATCGGGACTGTTACTCTGTTGTAAAGACTAAGGCCCAGAGAGTCCCTCAGAGGCTGAGAACACTGCTGTCAACCCCAGCACTCTTCCCAACCCCCACCCTGCCACTGTCCAGCCCTTGACGATCACCTTCATCAGGCCCTTGGCTTAGGAAAGGAGCTGACTTGGAGGGTGGGCAGTTCACTGTCGGCCAGTCTACCTTTCTCAGCTGATACTTTCACAGCCATAAACAATGTCCTTCAGCTTCCCAGCTCCTCTGACACCGGTTTGGCAGGTATGGGAGTCATTTGTTGCAATAAGATGAGCAGGCATCCATCTTCTCACCCATCTACGTCCACACCCGTGAGCCACACAGCCTCCGGTCTGGAAAGAAAGCAACTGTGGGCAGGCAGCACGGCCAAGGCCTACCAAGCATCTCCAGGTGGGAAATAGTGCTTAGCAAGCAGGGCTTTTCCAGGGCTAGCAGCTGCTGCTACTGATAATTCTCGTGTTTACATCTGAGAATAGAGACCCCCATTCTTCCTTTGGCTGAAAGAAGGGAGTGTTTGCACTTCAACAGCCCCTCAGGTGACCATGAAAAACAGTCACTTAGGGAATATGTTTGGCAGGCAGGACCAAATTAGAGGAGTTAATTCCAAAGATCCTTGCAGCAGGTTGGAGTCATTGAGAATCAATCTTGCCTTGATGTTTGCTTGAAATGCAGCAATGGTAAATGCTCAAGCCATCTGTTTGCCAGGTCACAGTGTTGTGTCCTAGTCCAGAACAGAACAAAGTGTTCCCAGGAGACCCTTCTGCCCACTGGCCAACACTTTGACAAACAGAATGCAGCAGAGGTGGGATCAAAGATGATGGGGATGGGGGGCATGAAGGAACGTTACGGATCCACCCATCTACCCACCCACCCATCCATCCATCCCACAACAGTTATCCATCACCCATGCTAGACCAGGCTCTGTGAGAGGCAATGGAGAGACGGTGGCTAACAGGATAGATGAAATACATGTGGACCTCAACGAGTGTGATTTCTCATTATTTTTTTCTGCATTTGAGGATCCCTTTCTGCTTTTCACCCTTTTTAAATTGAACATCATATATATTTATATAATTATATAAGATCATAAAACAAGTACACACCTAACACCTCCGCTTTTTAAAAAATAATCATCATCAATACCATTGAAGCCTGCTGTGTGCTTCTCACCCTTTCTACCCCTCCTCACCACTTTCCTCCCAACCGCTGTCCTAAACTCCATGCTTACCACTCCCTTGTAAGTTTCCCTCATGGATACCAGATGGGCTCTTCAGTGCAGCCCAGAGTGATACTAGGCACACACTAGTCAAAGCAAGTATTGCCACCTGAGGCCTTAGAGACCCCTCCTAAATACCTGAACTCCCATCTGGCTTCCATCACTGGGATTCTGAGCCTTTGATTCATTGCTGGGACTTGAGATTTTGCTGCACCAGCATGTCTGGTTTTGATAAGTTCTAGTTTAGAGGGATTTTTACAAGAATTCTTCCAAGTACAGTTGTTTGGGGAGATCTTGCTGCTCCTGAATAGAGAAAATGTGGCTTGGGGCTGTGCCCAGATAGTTTGAGTACAGGGTGTTCCTGGCAGCTCTCCTCTGAGCCTTGCCTGGCACCTCTGGGTAGCTGATTGCAGAAACCAGAAGCAACTCCTCAGAATCTGCAACTCAAAAAGATCTTGCTATTGATGCTACTGCTACTGACAAATTCCCATAAGAATGTTGTGAAGTATGAAGGGAAAAATCTTTTTGTCTCCAGACTATAGAGCAAAAAACTGAGACTGAGAAGGTGTCAGTGCCTTGCTTAGGGTCACACGTGTAGAATGAGATGGAAGGGAGACTTTTAAAAAAAGTACCTCTAACCCTTCATTCAGCAATAATTGCCACCATTGACTGAGCACCTATTATGTACCAGGCACTCTACATGCATTACTCCATGAAATCCTACCAACCCACCAAGGAGAGGTACTGCTGTTATCCATTGTAAAATGAGAATTAAGGCTCAGAGGTCAAGTGACCAGTACAAGGCAACAAGGACTAGAACCCAGGACTCTAAGCCCAAACTTTCATCTTATTTCAGCATGTCCCTCTTCTTCATTGGCAACTATAAACACATAACATTGTTGAGTTTGGAGAGGATGGACAAGTGGGCATGTAATGCTGAGACCACAGGCATGAAGATGGAGATGAGGTTGGGAGGATGGTTTAACTCAGAGGGCCAAGCCCTCCAGGAAAACTACAAGGGTCTCGAAGCAGGGATGGGAAGGCAGGTAACAGAGTGTTCTATACAGGGAAATTCAAAAAGCAAATCTACCCCTGCTGCAAGGGCAGCCAGACACAGCGAAGCAAATTGAAAAAACAACCAAAGCTTACAATGTGGTTCTGGATCATTGATGTCGAAACAATGAACATTGTGCACATTTTGCATTCCCTAGATCTCTTCCTCTTCATGAGTTCATTTCTGATTTTGCCTGTCCTCACTCTACATGATACAGAGCAGAAGAGGATATAATTTCCAAAATGACCCTGACTTTCATCCTCTCTGTGGAGACAAAAAGACTCAAGAGCTGACATTTCCCAGTGTTCCATGCTGGTATTTATCCAAAGTTCAAAGGCAATTGCTTTGGGTGGTAAATACATACCCACAAATGTGAGCTAATTATGCAAATAGGGTCACTGCTGGATGGGCAAGAGCTGCAGCCTGATAAAGACTAAGGGGATGCCAGCCAAGACCCAGGGAAAATGGCAAAAGGCATCTGCAAAGGCCATTTTCTGTGTCCTCAGCTAATGGTGTTAGAATCAGTGCTAGCGTGACCAACTGGCTTGATGAAGGCCATTTGCAGTGTCAGAGTTTGACTGCTATAGAGTTTGTGTCCTGGAGGCTAGAGCATCCTAATGTCCTTCCCAAGAAAACAACTCCCTGGACCATCCAAGAGGATAGTGAGAGCTATTTTCATTCCAGAGACCCTCACAAATAAACAAAAGCAAGCTGGAATCAAAATACAAGGAGGCAGTGAAAATGCCTAGAGGACCAAATAGAAATCAAATAAAGATCACCTTCAGAGCACTACACCCAGACACCTTCCCACACCCAGGCCCCCAAGGCCCCCAGCTCCTCGGGGAGTGAGGTTTCACCCCTCTGTCAAGGATAGCTAGAGAAGTGCACTGCATGAACAGGGCACGGCAGTCACAGCTCAACAGATAGCACCAGCTTTCATGATGAGGAACAGGACAGTCAGTCGAGGGGAGATACTGTTTGGAAGGGAAGGCTAATTTTAGATATCAGAACCACATTTCCGAAACTCCATTTGCACATTCTATTTAGGAGCTGGGTTCTTTTTTAAACTTAAGTTGTTTTTAGAGGTTGGCAAATTTGAGAGCTTCATCCTTCATCATGGAGACCTCCAACCAAGGACTAGATTTGAAAGCATCGGTCAACAAGGATTTGGGTGGTAGCTAAGTTCCCAACCCACCAGAGCTTTACAAGATATGAAGGAGCAACGCAAGCTAGGATAATGGGGTTTGGGACCCAGTCATTTGGGGTTGTGTTCCAGCTTTGTCCCTAGCCCTGTTTTCTTTGGAAAATGACTAAAGAAACTTGGAAAAGTCATAACACCTCCCTAAACCTCTTTTCTGTAAAATGAAGATCAGAATCTCCACCACATAGTTCTTGGCAGGATTAAATGGGATCATGCATGTACAGGTCTGATTGTGGTACTGGGTGCGTTGCATGTTCCATAAGTGGTAGCTATTACCAATAAATAGATATGGAGGCACAATTCAAAAATAGTGTAATAAAGAGCTCTGTCGTGCAGCAGAAGTGAGAGAGTAGAGCCACGAGGAGGTTTTCGTTGTCAGGGGAGCTTCACTGAGGAGAAGAAGGTTCTGAAAGATGGTAGGTAGCGTGGAGAAATGTTATGTGGAGAGAAAAGCACCTGGGTTCTGGAACTCCATGTCCCTGAATTCAAATCCTGGCCCCACCATTTCTTGGCTGTGTGACCTGGGACCAAGTTAACAAACCTCTCTGAGACTTTCTTTCCTCATCAGAAGAATGGCAACAATAGTAGGCACTTCACAGGGGTGTTGGGAAAATCAAGGGAGATAGGTAGACCAGATGCCCATGAGCAGAAGAGAACCAAGAATTAGTTGGCGTTGAATGAGTTTGTAGGTATGACAAAGACTTAAATGCAGGTAAGCAAGAAAATGCTAACTACAAGAACAGAATCTTAGTAGCTGCCATTCATTAGATGTATGCTAAGTGCCAAGTAATGAGGTAATCCATAGAGGGACAGTTACAGGGTGGTCAAGAGCCCAGTGAGTCAGGTGACCGAATTCTTCCCCATGTCACCATGGACAAGTCATTTAACCTCCCCAACCTTTAGTTCCCTTGCTTGTAAAACGCAGGTACTAATTACGTTTTCCCCGAGTGCTTCAGTGGGGATCAAATGAGATCATGTTCATAAAGTCACTAGCACTGTACTCAGCATATAGAAAATGCTCTGGGCCCTGGCTGGTGTGGCTCAGTGGGTTGAGCCCAGGCCTGCAAACCAAAGGGTGGCTGGTTTGACTCCTAGTCAGGGCACATGCCTGGGTTGTGGGCCAGGCCCCCGGTTAGGGGCGTGCAAGAGGCAACTACACATCGAGGTTACTTTCCCTCTCCTTCTACCTCCCTTCCTCTCTAAAAATAAATAAAATATTTTTTAAAAAGAAAATGCTCTGTAAGGTTAGTTATCATTATTATTTTCGTGCATATTCTCCTTTGACCCCCACAACAACCCCATCAGTTAAGTGTTATTGTCCCCTATATAAATAGATCAAGCAGCTGCAGCTCAGAGAACCAATTGCTTGTCTAAGGTCACCGTGAGGAAGCAGTGGGGCCCGCTCTGGAATCTCAGCTTCTTTGTGCTCCTCACCTTTCAGATAAGCTGGTGAATGGCACCAGGGTTGAAGCAATGTGACAGTTATTGTTAAATGCATCTTATGCCATAAACCGTCATCTGTCTTTCCTCTATGGTAGTCCCCGCCGTGGCCTCGCCTCCTTGCCTGTTGAAGATTTCCAGTTTAGGGCTCTCTGCAACCCTGGATGCAGCCTGTGAGCACATTGGTGCTGCCCCTCTTGGGGACTTGCAGCTTCACAAGGTTGGCGACGGGTTTATGGAATGCCCGTTCTGATTTGCAAATAGGTCTGACACAAACAGGCTTCCAGCTGGTTTCAGAAACAACCCCTCCTTGGTGACAATTAACAGAAATTAAATGTCCCTGGCACTTTTTGTAATTCAGAAAATGCATGCGCTGATTAGTCAGACCACTGCTGGACATGTCATTATGACCAAGGGCCTCCTGGACAACGTCCTACCTCTCATTTCATCTCCAATTAAAGTAGCAGAATGCTTTCTTCCTGGGTAGAAATCAATGTCACCTCATTCATTTTCATTTCACAAATATTGATTGAGCATCTACTGTGTGCCAGGTTTTGTTCCATGTGGTTGGGGTACCTCAGTGAAAAATGGAAGGAAGGTCCCTGCCTTTGTGAAGGAGGGTAAACAGTGGACAATTAAACACACAGAATTATTTCTATATGACAGATGTTACAAAGAAAACAAGGTGATGGGACCCAGAATGGCTGAGAGATGTGAGCTACATTAGGTAGGGTCACAGGAAAGGCTTCTCCAAGGAGGTGACATTTGAACCAAGATTTGAAAACTAGGAAGGAACCAGGCAGTGTGGCAAGGTGAACAGGAAAAAGCTCAACATGTCAAAGAAATTCATTTATTAATCAAACATTTTCGTATCATCCAATAAATACGTGTTGCATGAATAAGAGGCGGGTGGATGAATCCTGTTTTTGCTGCCGGGAAGGGCCTTCTTCAGATGGATGAACATGTGGGTGATGTCACAAGCATTTTGCTCCAGTCCCATTCCCATCTCTAAAACAAGGGGCCTGGCTCGGGCACTAGCTTTCCAGGGTTGCAGGATCTTAAGAACTCACCTTCTTCCAAAGCAATTGGCCCTCACAGCTCTTTAAAGCAATGCCCTCATGCCAGTCAAAAGCAATCTGTCATTTTTTCAGCAAACTGGTTGTTTGGAATTGCATAGACATGAAATGTCACCTCATTTGTTATTATTAGGATATATTTATTCAATTTGCATGCCACTTATTCATCTGAAAATACTTATTATTAATTGCTAGTACGAGTCTCTCTCTGCTTCCTCCTCCTCCCCCTCCTCCTCCTTCTTCCTACCCTATTCCTCTCCCTCTCTTCCCCCTACCTTTCTCTGGTGCAGAAGATTCCAGGCTATAGAATTGGAACACCTCAGTTGTATTTCAAGTGTGACTCACGCTGTGACTTTGGGCAAGTCACTTCACCTCTCTGAGTCTCAATTTTCTCATCTATAAAATGGGATTTAAAAATAAAGGCCATCCCACGACAGCCATAAAAAGTAAATATTGAGACAGCATTATCCTCATTTTGTAGGTTGGGATGTAAAATTTTAAGAACTCAATTCAGGAAACTGAAACTTAGATTTTTAAGACAAAAGAAATTCTAGTAATGGGTATGACAGTGAGCCACTTCAATAATCCATATCCACCTAGAGGGTTTTCTATTAAGATAATTAAGAAGGAGGATCAGAATAATTAGACTTCAAGATGTCTCTTAATTCATAATAATAGCCAACAATTATAGACCCTTGCTATGTGCCACACACTGTTCTATGCTCTTAACTTACATTCACTGGTTTAAAAATCTCAACCACAACTATATAAAGTCAATATTGTTACTATCCCCATAATACAGACAGGGAAACTAAGGCCTAGAGCAATTAAATAATTTCCTCAGGGTCACACAGTTAAGAATTAGAGTTTGGGAATAAAAGCAGGCGATCTGACTCAAGTCTGCACCGCTAACTACTCGCCACCTCATTTAAGATGGGATGGAGAGCTTTCCTGCAGACATCCAAGTTTTCTATTTCAAACAGACTTGTCTTGTGAGTGCTCAGTAAACGAAGAATTATTACCTGCCTAATCCTAAAGCCCCTGGCCAGAAGACCCAGCACTGACAAGGGCTGCTACTCAGCACTGCGCAATACCAGCCATAAGTAAATTCACACACTGATGGGATTTTCGTGGGCCCATTAAAATGTCAGTCGATCTTAGAGTTGAAGTTCTTTCTACATCATTTAGCACAACCTGGAAGGTCAGATTCATGTGCGGCCGGCCTTCCCATGGCAGTTACTTCCTTATTACTTCCCTGCCTCTGCACTCACCCAGAAATGCTACATCATAATAAATGTAGTTAAAAGAGCAAACAAACCACACACTACTCCCTTGGGATCTGGATGCAGCGATCTCAAATAACCTTGCCTTCTGCCTCCAAGGGACGTTATTCCAGCTGCTAAAGCCGGGCCCGATCCACAGTTCAAAGCCACCGCTTCTGGGCCCATTGCAGTCTTAGTGGGCTGACCCATCTCCAAAGGCATGTCCTCAGCATCAGCACCAGCACCAGCTTAGGCACAGGGAAGAGAAGCAGGCTACGTCTAACAGAGGCGCCTTCCCTTTTAAGGACTCAAAGTTGTGAATAGCAGTGTGAAACTCCTGTCCCCATTTGGTGGTGTTCACAGACTTTGTGTTCATGCCTGCTTCTCCCACTGAAGTACAGCAGCCACCTGGTGCCTCTGCCAGCTCTTGCTTGCTGTCATGCTGAGTGGGCCACTGCAGCCAATGAGTCAGTGCCACAGGCCCTTGCAAGCTCTGAGAGCACAGAGCAGCTCAGTTTTGATTCCAAATGCAGCTGCCTGCTTGAAGTTTCGGGGCTCTTCCAGTACCCCTGTTCTGGAGCCATGGATCATAATGCTGCCTTTGGAGACTGGGGTTCAGGTAGGACTCCCCAAATTGATGTCTCCCATAAATGTGGCTGGCAAGATCTCACTGTCCCATGCCACCCAGCCAAGAATGAGGCTGTGGTCATCATTCAAGTTGCCCCAAAGAGAAAACTGGCCCGTTAAATCAGCAAGAGCCCTTGGTGAGAAAAGAAATCAGGCCTCACATGAAAGAAGGTGGGCAGAAGGTGGAAGACCCCCTCTCCTGCTCATTTCCTGTTCTTATTGGGCTTTCATGGACTCACTTGTGGAAAAACTCTTACGCTGCGTATTTTAGATGGCAAGTCTTTCTAAATGTTATTGGACCAATTTTCCATCATTTTAGGTTTCTCCTGTCCCGCTTCAGCATGGTCAGGTGCGGCTTTATTTACACTCAGAAGGGCCAAGAGCCAAGCACTAGCAGCAAAGTCATAGGGAACAGCCAACTCCAGCCACTCAAACCACCTGCCCTCACCTGGACTTGAACAACCGAGGTGGTGGCTGCACCTGCTGTGATCAGGCTGAGCCTCCGGAAAAGGGGTCAGGGGCTGGACAGGAAGGGGAGGACATTTATTACATTATCTGAGGGATGACAGAGATGCAAGTTGAGTTTGGTAATCAAAATAGAATATTTGAGGCCTCAGAGCAATCCTGGGGGCTTGTGGACTTTAACTTTTTGATTTTTGAAAGAATTTCAGACTTATGAAAATGTTGCTAAAAATAGTACAAAGAAGTCATGTATACCCTTCAGCCAGGCTCCCTAGATATGAACATTTTACTGTTTTGATTCTCTCTTTCTTATATAGGCATATAAGAATTTTAAAGAAGTAGAGACTTCCCAGGATGCATTCATACACAAGAGATTCTGAAATTCTTTTTCCCCTTCACAGACCCTGCCTTGGTAATCTTCCCAGAAGGACCTAGCAACAACTGGGATATTGACAAGAACAAGTGACCAGACTGGATGGAAACTGCTCAATGGAGATTTATGGACCCTGTGATATTGCTTGGACATCAAGGATGATATAGGGATACCAATAGGCTGGCCTCCAAGACAGAAGGATAATAGGAGAAAGAACCTACATGTCTCCACCCACAGTATCAATGGGTGGTGGGCCAGGATAGAGAAATGCAAGTATGTCATGTGTTGTTTCAGGTTACTTCATTCTGTTGTCAAAGCCAAACTTGACCTTGCCAATTTCTCACACCTTGCAACCTAACTGACACATGAATGACCGCACATCAGATGCCTTTCAGCTCTATGCCTGGCCTATCTCTCCAGTTCAGAATTAGAGCAGTGCAGGAGAGAGCAGAATGGTCTCTGGGCTGTTCAAGCCAGACAGGCCAATGAGCCTCCAGTGTCCCTATCCTTCGTCCCCTCCCCTGCCCGACTCCTGACCCAGCATCCTATTCCCTCTGCCACATCCTCACCCTTTTCCGTCCCAATCCCACTCTGTCACCTCCCACCCCACACTAACACCTTCAGATCCAGAGGGCTTCTGTTAGAACATCCTGGCCAAGGAAACAAGGACTTGGTACCTAAAGCATCTCAGATAAGAAAAACCCACAATGTTGTAAGAGAGATGCCACAGACTGCAGTGCTTACAGAGAGGCCATTTCAGGTCTAAAGATATAAAAATGCATTCTTTTTTTTTCTTCAGAAATAAGTCATATTAAAGGATGAGTCATCAGTAGATAGTCTACCCCTGGTTTTTAAAAAACAGTATCGTTTTAAATTATCTGTGCTAACACAGATAAATGCAGCTCACAAGTACCCTGAGACTCTTTGAACCATACATTTTGATCTTCTCCATTAACTTAAGACATCCATAAGGATTTCATTTTTAAAAGCATGTGTGCCCTGATTACCAAAGACAGTGAAAAGAATGCAGCATCATTTTGGTCTGCTGGTTGTTTTCAAGTTCAAGATCATAATTTGGCAGCGAAGCATCCTCAGGCTTTCATCAGGCCTGCTTGAAAGCAGGGGCACCATCAGCCAAACCTTGAGCAGAGTAAGGACTGGATTTTGTGGTTACAGAAATGTTTTTCTTCTACATGAAGCCAGCACCCATACCTTCATGAGATGAATAACTTAGAATTCTTAACCACAGCCCTCTTTTGGTTAACCTTAGGGGAATGCGACAATAAGCAAAAAGAAGCCCCAATATATTGGCTTTACCTGCCAAGTGGTCCGTGAGAAAGCAGGAGGTATGAGGACACCACAGAAAGGATAATTCAGTGATGACATCTTCTCACACATGGGCAATGACGGTGCTGCCAATTGCCAGTTATCCCTTTTCTCTGAACTGCTGGGGCTAAAATGTAGTTTCCATTTCCTCTGAGATGAATTCAGGTTCGGTTGGCTCCTCATTAGCCTCAGCAGCAATGAATATAGAGATGCGCCTTCAGATCCTGGAATCTACTTGTTGCTACCATGATGCCTTCCAGCGCACTGTATCTAGGTTTCAGTGGCTTCATTTTTTTCCAGGGTACAGTCATTGGATGTCAGAGTTGGAAGGAATTTTATTTTCATTGATGATATACGGACAGGTTAAGTAAGGCAAGCTGTCCACATGAAAGCAAGTTCTAGAAACTGGGGGAGACAACATAACTACTAATCCCCAGAAACCAGGGCACCATCCTGGCTAATCACAGCCCTGTCTTCGAGCCCTCTTGCCCAGGCTTTCTTTTTACACTGACTCCCACCTCATATTTAAAGCAACTGGAAACCACCTCTCTTAGTTTTTCACTTGCTGGTTTTGAAATGTCTGGGACATTTCCAGGGTTTATGGTGGAAGGTTTTGTGGAGAATTAGCTTTTTCCTCAGAACCTGCTTAAGCAACCAACCAAATATTTTCTTAAAAACACAAAATGAAGGCACTGATTTCTTCCCAGCCAAACCCAGAAGGTTAAGAAAAGCCCCCTTATTTCCTAAAGTTTTCATCTCTGGACTGTCGGTTCCAGGATATAGTTTCCAAATGGTCGTGGGTCAAAAGGTGGTGGCAGTGGTGGCGGTGCAGGTGGTGGCGGTGGTGGGGAGGAGGGCAAAGACGACTTACAATGATCAGAATGAGGTCAGCCCAAGAGCTTACCCCAGAGTCGTGTGCTAACCATGAAGTCTGAGTTTCAACTTCTGGGATTGTTGCTTCTTATTACTACATGTTGGGGCAGCGGGGAGAGTGTGTTGTTTAGGTAAAGAAAAAAAAGGAGGAAAGAGAAAATGAAAGGGGAGAAAAATTTCTCCCCATTGGAAATATAAGCAAAAAAAGCTATAGACTCTTCTTGCATCTTTGCTTGTTTTATTTTTTAAGTACAGTGTTTTTAATAGACCAAAAGAGAACCTTTGTGAGAAATATGTGTGCGAATACTGCTTATAAAAAGAGTATAATATGTTAGTCATTATGGACTATTGTATAAATAAATCTTAGATATATAAAATATATAAACATATAAAAATTCATTTTATAGGGTAGTGGACACTTAACGGCTTCCAAGTTTTTCATATATTTGTTCCAAAAAATAGAGTTCCAGGCCTGTCAGCTTATTTCCTAGAATATGCCCCTGTAGAGCCAAGAATTTTGCTGGGATTTATTTGTTGGGTTTCTGGTATTGCCATTTGTCATGTGTATGAGTTACTTTGCAGTGTCTGTTGTTGCATGTGTGTTGGTGTTGTTTGCCCACATGGAATCATCAGAGATCCTTGTCACACACTGCATCTCAGAAAACCAAATGAAACTTTCTCGTGAGAAGAAAAACACACAGAACATTGCCTTCACTCTTGGGTACCTCTCAGAGCTGGGCCACTGACAGCTTGCTGTAAGTCTGAGGAAACTGGAAGTTTAACATCAGAGTTGTCTCTCGCTTCAGTATCTGGTGTTGCATATCTTTTCAACTGGGAAGGAGGCATGTGCTTTGGTTAAGTCCCTCTTGTTCTTGGGCTTGACAT